>CAWUFW010023095.1:0-82339 GCA_963921515.1 Calotriton arnoldi | reverse complement strand
GTCGTGAAGACTCGATGAAGAAACAGTGAAAAAATTCACAAAAAGGTTAGTCAAAAATTGACTAGGGCACTGCTCTTCCCGGATCTGCGCTTACTGGCGCGGAAAAAGAAGAACTGACGTCAGCGCGCAGGGGCGGCGTCTAAGTACTGCCCGCGACGTCATCCCGGCGATCACAACGCCGACGACGGACGCGGAGCCGCACGACGCCGCCTACCGACGCGCAAGGGTACTGCTACGCAAAAACTTTCCGGATCCAGCCTGACGCCTGGGGATATTCTAAGGTAAGGAATCTGTCACTAACGTGTCTCTTTCAGATCATGATCTCTATGGAGTCCAGAGAGCATTAAATAACTTGTTTAGATAAGTATTTGGGGGACGCACTCCATATGAGGTTCTCTTCAGAGTTCCTATGTAAGTGCCTGACCTGGATAATCCTGGGAATGTGGTGGATGAAGAAATGTTTGATCTGGAAAAATGTTTGAATGTCTTACAGAGTATCTAAGAGGTCAGAGACAAGCTGTTTAACATGAGCCATTATGAAGCCTCCACCAGTGAAGAGGAGGTTATACCGTTGCCGATGGGTAGGTCCCTAAAGTAGGAGATCGAGTTTGTGGAAAGATCCACGACAAGCAAGCTTTAGAACCATCCTACAGCCCACTGTTACAGTCCTGGGTGTAAAAGGCAAAAAACTGTAATTCTGCCTCGTTTGTCTGGGTCAAGGGGAAACAGACAGGTGTACATCAACCAAGTGAAAAAGAACTATGTGGCAGATTCTGTGCAGCAGAACACCACAGACACCAAGGAGGATTCAGAGTAGAACCTCCCAGCCTCTCCCTACTCTGAATGAAATACCCCTTAATGAGAGAAGTAACAAACAAGATACTTACCTTCGGTAATGCCTTATCTGGTAGATACTCTATCCACAGATTCTTTACCTTAGAAATATCCCCAGGCGTCAGACTAGATCCGGAAATTATTCGTGAACAGTAACCCTGCGCGCCGGCAGGTGGCACCGTTCAGCTACGCATTGCTTCGTTGATGTCATCTGTGCCAGAAATGACATGCGCAATGTCTATATAGGCGCCACCCCATCGCGCTGATGTCAGTTTCTTTTCGCGACTTTCCACTCTAGGCGCGTGGAGCCATGAAAAACACTGACCACTAGTATGGAAAATTAGTGCCCTGAAACAGGAACATCCCTGTCCCTAGAAATCCGTTTGTAGAGCGGGAAGGGTGAGTGGGTCGGTTAGGAGTCTCTATCAGATGAGGCGCTACCGAAGGTAAGTAACTTGTTCATCTGATAGAGACTTATAGCTGCAGATTCCTTACCTTAGAATAGATACCCAAGCAATGCCTTTCCAGAGGTGGGTCTGCAAAGCTGTTTCACACTAGAAAGTCTCGCAGGACGGAACAAGCAAAGTGCTCGTCCCAACGGACCTCAGTGTCCATGCAGTAATGCTTCGTGAATGTGTGTAGAGAAGTCCATGTTGCTGCCTGGCAGATATCCAGGACCGGAACTTCGCGTTATAACCAATGGTCACAGCCTTAGCTCTGGTGGAACGAGCAGGCAAACCCTCATGGGGTTGCTTCTTGGCCAATGTTTAGCAGATCTTAATGCAGAGCACAATCCATTGGTAGATGATCCGTTTCTGCACGGCCTTTCCCTCCTTTGTTCCGACATATCCCATTAAGAGTCAGTCATTCACACGTAACTCTTTTATGCGGTCAAGGTAAAACGACAACAGTCTTTTTGGGTCCAGTTGGTGAAGTCGCTCTCTTCCTAAGAGGGATGTGGCAGAGGGTAAAAGGTAGGCAGGGTGATGGACTGGCCTACATGAAAAAGAGTGACACATTTCGGCAGAAAGGAAGCTCTAGCTTGTCGGGGTAGATGTTGATGTTCAGGTACGGAGGCTTGGATGACAAAGCCTGAAGCTCACTAACCCTCCGGGCAGATGTTATTGCCAATAGGAAGGATGTCCTGATGGTAAGAAGCCTGAACGGCCAGTTCTGCAGTGGCTCAAAGAGAGCACACATCAGAAATGTAAGGACAAGGCTGAGGTCCCACTGAGGCATGATGAAGGGCGGAGGTGGAAACGTGTTGCAAACATTTCAAGAACCTATTTTCAACACGAGATTTGAACAGGCATGGCTGATCTGGCAACCGCAGAAAGGCTGAGATGGCAGAAAGACAGACTGTTAAGGTGCCCAGAGCAGAGCCCTACTGAGCAAAAGAAAGGATAAAGAGAAGGACCTGAGCAAGGGGAACAGAAAGAGAGTCAACCTGTTTCTCTGCACACCATGCCACAAACTTGCCCCAATGGCAGGCATATACAGTCTTGGTAGAGGGACGCCTGACTGCCAAGAAAACATTGCAGACTTCGGGAGGAAGGTTGAAAGCTCCACACATGAAAGTGGAGCATTGACAGGTTCTGGTGAAGAACTCTACCCTGCTGCTGCGATAGAAGAGCCTAGTAAAGGGGCAGCATGATTGGAGGGCCGACGGCCAATCACAACAGCTCGGGATACCAAATCCTCTGAGCCCAGTCCAGAGCCACAAGGATGACTTGGGCCCAGTCATTCCTGATCTTCAGGAGAACTCTGGGCAGGAGTGGTATGGGTGGAAAGGCATAGAGGAGGCCTGAGCGCCACTCAAGACTAAAAGCATCTCTGAGCGAGAGCTGCCTTGGTAACTCCAGCGCGCAAAACCACTAACATTGCACGTTTCGGAGGTGGCTAACAGATCTAACCAAGGCTCTCCCCACTGCTGAAAGAATCCTTGCACCACCTCCGGATAGAGGCGCCAATCGTGATCCGCTAGGCATCTTTGGCTGAGTTCGTCCGACCTGGCATTCAAAGAGCTCACCATGTGTTGAACCACGAGGGATATGCACTGATGTTCCAGCCATGTCCAGAAACGCAGGGCCTCTTGACAAAGGGTCCAAAACCCCACCACGTGCTCTTTTTTGCAGTACCACATAGAGGTGGTGTTGTCTGTGAAAACCTGCACCAGCCTTCCCTTGATGGAAGGGAAAAAGGCTTTCAATGCAATCCGGATCGCCCGGAGCTCCAGTAGGTTGATGTGGTGTCCGGATTCTGCTGGAGACCAGAGGCCTCTGATCTCCACCTATCCCAGATGCCTGCCCCATCCCAGGAGGGACGCATCTGTCACCACACTCAGATCTGGCTGGGGAAGGGAGAGAGGTTTGCCATTGACCCAATTTTGGTTTGTAAAACACCACTTTAGATCTTTTACAGCTCCCTCAAAGATCTGGACCATGTCGGAGAGATTCCCCTGATGCTGCGCCCACTGGAACTTCAGGTCCCACTGCAGAGCCTGCATATGTCAGCGGGCATGGGTCACAAGCAGGATCCTGGAGGCCATGAGGCCCAGCAGTCTCAGAGTCAGTCTCACCGAAATCCAAGATAGAGGCTTAAACATCTGTATCAAAATGAACACCAGAGGGGTGCTGGTAAGGCCAAAAGGGAGCACGGTGAACTGAAAGAGCTTATGGCCTACCGAGAACCGCAGGTAGCACCTGGGGCAGGCAGGACGGGAATGTGGAAGTATGCATCCTGCAAGTCCAATGCTACCATCCAGTCTACGGGGTACAGGACAGATGGGACTTGAGCGAGCGTGAGCATTTTGAACTTCTCCTTGAGAAAGAAATTGAGAGGGCACAGGCCTAGAATAGGACGAAGGCCTCCATTTTTCTTAGGCACCAGAAAGTAGCAGGAATATCAGCCATGACATACTTCAGGCATCTGCACCCGCTCCATGGCTCCCTTGGCCAAGAGAGCCGTCACTTCCTGGCGGAACAATGGTCCTCCGACAGCATGTTGCAAGCAGGTGGCATGGACGGCAGGGTAGTCATGTACAATTTGAAGAACCCATTGGTCTGATGCTATAGACCGCCAGTGAGGCAGGTGATGGAGTATCTCGTCTCCCACAGGGTGCCCATGATGGTTAGAGGGCAAACTATAAGGGTTTGGAGGCTGTGGCTGCCGGGGGGAGGGGGGCACTGGCCCGACCTCTGACTGCCCAACCCATGAAGTCTGTGGGTACCGCGTCCTCGGCCCTGCAGAGGCTGGGAAGCTTGTGCGCCGTGGTGGCTGGGCAGGTATAGATGTGGCTGGAATCCCCTTCCGTGGTTGGGGTGGCAAGGGGCCATGGAAACGTCCAAGGACCTGGCCGTAGACCTGCTGTCCTTAAAGCACTCCAGCGCTGAATCCACCTAGTCTCTGAAGAGACAGGAGGCATCAAAGGGCATGTCCATAAGCAACGCTTGGACATCCCCTGAAAAGCTAGTTGTTCTCAGCCAGGCATGGCGCCGTAAGGCCACTGTCGAGGAAACCGAGTTGGTGGTATCCAGACCAAATCTGATTGTGAACTTAGCTGTATCTCTCCCATTGGCAACAGCCTGGGATAGTATGGCCCAGGCCTCCTCCATGCAAATCCCATATAGCATGGGAGCAATGGCCTAAAAAGCATGCAGTGCTCACAAACCGCAGAGCCAGGCTGGTGGAAGACAACATTATCTTCCCTAGGGTGTCCTGCCTCTTGGATTCCCTATCTGGTGGGGCGGCAGGAAATATGCAAGGATTTACATGGGAGGTAGAGGCTTGGACCACCAAGCTCTCCACGGGTTGTTGTGTGAGGAAGTTGGGGTCCCCGGGGGTGGGGAAGTGGCGGCGGGCCATTGTACTGGTCTCAGGAGCCCCTGTGCTGAGCTTGGACAAGTCTCAAGCAGAACGTCTGTAAGGGCCTCATTACATGGTAGAAACGGTTCTGAGGGGACGTTCGTCTTGACTGCCACTGAGGGTCAGCTAAGGTCCAGGACTTCAGCCGCCTTTCTTATCCGCCACTGCAAAGGACTCTCCCTCCTCCGTAGGCACAGTAGGGGGAGAAAGCATGCCAATACCTGGAGAAGTGTCCAACCGACTGGCCTTCGCTAAATCCTCTTACCTGTCAATTTGGTGATCTAAAGGCTGGAATTCCTCAGGGTCCAGCAACCCCCTCCCTGAGTCTATGGGCTCCAGCCCGGAAGGCATGGCTCCAGTTGGCGCCGGAAGACGGCCCTCCAACTCTGGGTCGGTGGCGGGGACCAGAATGGGGCAGCGCCAGGAGCGTCAACATCAGGACTGGTGCCGGGGAAGGTCGAGGTGGCACAACTGGTGCCAGTCTGGATCCGTCCTTGGATCCAAGGGGCTTGACTGACGCCGAAGCTGCTGGCGGGGAACCAATAGGGGCCCCTCCATAACCCACGGGACCCGAAGACATGCCAGCAGGAACCGGCTCAAATAGGAGGAACACAGCCTCAAAAAACTCTTGGAGTTGTGCTGGGGTTGCACCGGCTCCCGGAAACTCAGGGAAGCACGGAGCCGACCCAGGCACTAGCTCAAATGCGGAGCCAGGCCTCAATGGCGACACTCCCTTATCTCGTCAGCCGAGGCGGAGTCAAAGAGCTCTTCTACTTCTTGCGGTGGCCTGACAGAGTGCAACAAAGATTTTGTGCTGTGGGACCGATCCCGGGACCTTTGTCTCAACCGGGATCAAGACTATTGTGGCATCGCAAGCTGGGCAGCAAGGAGCTTGTGGGACAGCTCCCTTAAGGCCTTGGGGTGCATGGTGCGGCAATAGGCGCGGGTCTTCGCGGCGTCGTTGCGTTCTAGGCACCAGAGGCATACAAGATGCGGGTCCGTCACCAAAATCTGTCAATGAAAGGCACCGCAGGGCTTGAAGCTGGCCTTCCTGGTGGACATCCTTGCCACACCAGGTAAAGAGCTCTCAAAAACTTTGACAACACGCTGAAAAAGCACAGTCAAAAAGGTGACTGACGGGGAAGCTCTCTCCAGATCTGTGCTGACTGGCACAGAAAGATAAGAACTTACATCAGCAATGTGAGGTGGCGACTATATAGGCACTGCGCAAGTCCCTTTTGGCACTGACGATGCCACGTAAAGCCGAACAACGCCACCTACCGGTGAGCAGAAGTACTGCTCGCGATAAATATCCGGATCGATTCTGACGCCTCGGGAATATTGTAAGGTAAGGGAACCTGCGGCTAGAAGTCTATCAGATACATAGAATTATAATATATAAATGAACTGAAAATCAAAGGGGACTTCATGGATAGCGTAGAATACTCTAAAATAGAGTACAGTTCTTTTCACTATCCACCTACACTGTAAAAAAAAAAAAAGAAAATCAAGACATTCATTCAATTATATGTTTTCAGCTACTTATCAATTTGATTCCTTGCTCTTTTCATTATAATGATCAATAGTCTCTTTCATTGTATGTCAGAACATCAAGCTACAAAATATTGACTAGCAACAATTTAGACTCCAGTATATGGATTACCACTGTATAGTTAAAGTAAGTATATGTAGGAATGTGTAGATTTACTATTCTTAACTCCTTGCTAAAAAAAGATACAGAGGAGCATTTGATCAAATCAGATTTCAGGAGGACTCCTATAATAGAAGCCCTTAGGAACAGGAGTAAGCAGGCCAGAATGTGAGTAGTTGCTACACCAGTAGATTGTGGAACTCCTACTGGATATCAGAACCTTGAGATATGATTTATATATTATAAATATATATATACACACACACACGCACAAGTTACTAACTTGTGTAACGATATATCTGTAAGAGACAGTAGTTAGTGACAGATTCCTTACCTTAGAATATCCCCAGGCGTCAGGCTGGATCCGGAAAGTTTTTGAGTAGCAGTACCCTTGCGCGTCGGTAGGCGGCGTCGTGCGGCACCGCGTCCGTCGTCGGCGTCGGGATCGCCGGGATGACGTCGCGGGCAGTACTTAGACGCCGCCCCAGCGCGCTGACGTCAGTTCTGTACACGACTTTCCGCGCCAGGAACGCAGAACCATGCAAGAAGCTGACATAGGTGTCTGAAAAATACTAGGGCCCTGAAAGGGATGTCCTTAACCCTAGAAATCAGTTCGCAGAACGGGTAGGATGGGTGGAGCGGTAAGGAATCTGTCACTAACTACTGTCTCTTACAGATATATCGTTACACAAGTTAGTAATTTGTGCATCTGAAAGAGACACGTTAGTGACAGATTCCTTACCTTAGAATAGATACCCCAGCAATACCAACCCCGGTGGTGGGTCTGCGAACAGATTCAGACAAGGAAGTCCCAGAGGACAGAACGGCCAAAGAAGCCGTCCCTCCGGACCTGGCTGTCAAGGCAGTAATGTTTGGTAAACGTGTGCAGCGAGGCCCACGTAGCTGCCTGACATATATCCTGTAACGGAACACCGCGGCCTAAAGCCGTGGTAGCAGCCGTTGCCCTGGTGGAATGGGCACGCAGCGCAACAGGAGGCTCCTTCTTAGCCAAAGAATAGCAGGCCTTGATACACAAGATGACCCAGCGGGAGATGGTCCTTTTGTGTACCGTCCGACCTTTTTTGGCGCCCACGTAGCCAACAAAGAGCTGGTCATCCACCCAGAACTGTTGTGTGCGGTTGATGTAAAAGGAAAGCGCACGTTTTGGGTCCAGACGGTGGAGCCTCTCTTCCTCTCTGGAAGGATGCGGAGGCGGAAAGAAGGTGGGCAAAGTGATGGTCTGCCCAATGTGGAAGGCAGTAACCACCTTTGGCAAGAAGGACGGACGCGTCCTAAGAACAACCTTGTCTGGATGAACAGACAGAAAGGGGGGTTTGCATGAAAGAGCCTGGAGCTCACTCACCCGCCGAGCGGTGTGTAATGCCTTTAAGAAACCTATTAACAACAGGGGATTTAAAAAGAGAGGGCTGATCAGGAAGCCTGAGGAAGGCCGAGATTGCACAAAGATAGCCCTTGATGGTACCCAGGGCAGAACCCTGTTGGGCCAGAGAAAGAAGGAACAGAAGAACCTCAGAAAGAGGGGCAGAAAGGGGGTTCACAGCCTTTGCTGTGCACCATGCCACAAACTTGTTCCACCTGCAGGCGTATACCACCTTAGTGGAGGGACGCCTGGCTGCCAGAATCACATCACAAACTTCGGGAGGCAAGTCGAAAGGAATCAACTGCCGCCGCTCAATCTCCACGCAAGCAGGTGTAGACTGGACAGGTTCGGGTGGAGGACCGTCCCCTGCTGCTGCGACAGAAGATCCTCCCGAAGAGGCAGACGGATCAAGGGATCGACGCTCATACTGAGTAGCTCGGGATACCAAACTCATCGAGCCCAGTCCGGAGCCACAAGGATGACTTGGGCCCGGTCGCGCCGAATCTTCTTCAACACTCTGGGTAGAAGTGGTATAGGCGGAAAGGCGTACAACAGACCGCAACTCCACTCGCGACGAAAAGCGTCGCCGAGCGAGTGCCGCCTTGGAAATTCCAACACGCAGAACTGCTGACATTGCGTGTTCTCTTCGGTGGCAAACAGATCTAACCAAGGCTCTCCCCACTGCTGAAAGAGACCTTGTGCCACCTCCGAGTGAAGACGCCATTCGTGATCCAAAATGCACCTGCGGCTGAGTTCGTCCACCCTGGCGTTCAGGGAACCTGCCAGGTGTTGAACCATCAGGAATATGCCCTGATGTTCCAGCCATGTCCAGAGGCGCAGAGCCTCCTGACATAGGGTCCACGACCCCACCCCGCCCTGTTTGTTGCAGTACCACATGGCGGTGGTGTTGTCTGTGAACACCTGCACTACCTTCCCTTGACAGAGGGAAGGAATGCCTTGAGTGCAAGTCGGATCGCCCGGAGCTCCAGAATGTTGATATGGAGCCGGGACTCCGCCGGAGACCAGAGGCCTCTGATCTCCGCCTCTCCCATGTGACCGCCCCATCCCAGAAGGGACGCGTCCGTCACAACTGTGTGCTCTGGCTGGGGAAGGAGAGGGATCTGCCCATGACCCATTGCCGGTTCGAGAGCCACCACTGCAACTGTTTTGCAGTCCCCTCCGAGATCTGGACGTGATCAGACAGGTTGCCCTGGTGCTGCGCCCACTGGAACTTCAGGTCCCACTGCAGAGCCCGCATATGCCATCTGGCATGATCGACCAGCAGGATGCAGGAGGCCATGAGGCCCAGCAGCCTCAGGGTCATCCGTACCGAAACCCAGGATAGAGGCCGAAAGATCGGGATCATAGCCTGAATATCCCGGATTCGCCGTTCGGGAGGATAGACCCGAAACTGCGTCGTGTCCAGAACTGCTCCGATGAAAAGGAGCTGTGGAGAAGGAATCGGGTGCGACTTCGGCACGTTGATGGAGAACCCCAGCGAGTGCAGGAGTTCGGCAGTAGTCTGGAGGTGGGAGACGACTGCCTGGGACGAGCCCGCCTTCAGCAGCCAGTCGTCAAGGTAGGGGAAGACTGGAACCCCTGCCCGGCGCAGATGAGCTGCGACCACCGCCATCACTTTCGTGAACACCCGAGGGGCGCTGGTAAGGCCAAAAGGGAGCACGGTGAACTGAAAATGCTCGAGGCCTACCGTGAACCGCAGGTAACGCCGGTGGGCAGGCAGGACGGGGATGTGGAAATATGCGTCCTGCAAGTCCAACGCTACCATCCAGTCTCCAGGGTCGACAGCAATCAAGACCTGAGCTAGGGTGAGCATCTTGAACTTCTCCTTCCGGAGGAAGCGATTGACGTTCCGGAGGTCCAAGATAGGACGCATGTCCTCCTTGTCCTTTTTGGGCACCAGAAAGTAGTGGGAGTAGCAACCACGTCCTACTTCTGGGGTCGGAACGCACTCGATGGCCCTCTTGGCCAAGAGGGCCGCAACTTCCTTCTGAAGAAGCACCAAGTGATCCCCTGACATGCAGTGGAATTGAGGTGGCATGGCTGGGGGGATGGTCTCGAAGGGGAGGGAGTAGCCCCTTCGGACAATGTCCAAGACCCACCTGTCCGAAGTGATGGCACGCCAGTGGTGAAGGTGATGGCGGACCCTGCCCCCTACTGGCGTGCTGTGCACCTGAAAAGAAGGACTAGGAGGGCTTGGAGGCCGCGGACGGGGCGGGGTTGGTGGCCTGACCCGCACGCTGGTTGCCTGACCCGCCACAGCGGGAGCCACGTCCTCGGCCACGCGAAGACGTTTTCTGTGCGGGCCGGTGGCTGGGCAGCGGACTTGACTGGGCGCCCCTTCCGTGGCTACGAAAGGGGCGAAAAGCAGACGGCTGTGGAGGGCGTACAGCAGAAAGGCCAAGGGACTTGGCCGTAGCCCACGAGTCCTTAAAGCGCTCCGGCGCATGGTCTGCCTTGTTCCCAAAAAGACCGATCCCATCAAAGGGCATGTCCATAAGAGTGTTTTGGACATCACCCGAGAAACCAGTGGTTCTCAGCCAGGCGTGACGGCGCAGTGCCACTGTCGTCGCAAGCGATCTGCCTAGTGAGTTGGCGGTATCAAGGCCACATCTGATGGTGTACTTTGCCGCATCTCTTCCCTCCGCAATGGTGTGGGTAAGCAGTGTCTGGAGCTCCTCAGGACACTGGGGCAGAACTTGCGCCACCGAGTCCCACAAGGAGTTGGAATATCGGCCCAAGAGGCAAGTGGAGTTGACGGACCACAAGCCAGCACTGGAGGAAGAAAAGACCTTCTTCCCAAATTGATCCAGGCGTTTGGATTCCCTATCCGGGGGAGCGGTAGGGAAGGCGCTTTGGGAAGCAGAGGCTTGGACCACCAAGCTCTCAGGGGTGGGGTGTTGGGAGAGGAACAGGGGGTCGCCCGGAGCAGGGCGATGGCGTCGGGCCACGTTCCTATCCACAGGAGCCCCTGTGGTGGGCTTGGACCAGGTGCCCAAAGAACGTCTGAAAGCGCCTCGTTAAACGGCAGCAGTGGCTCCGAGGAGGTAGCCGCCGGCTGAAGCACTTCCGTCAGGATGTTAGTCCTGACAGCCACTGTAGGCAACTGGAGGTGTAAGGCCCCAGCTGCTCTACGCAACACCGTTGCAAAGTTTGCTCCCTCCTCCGTTGCCACGGAAGGAGGAGACAGCATGCCAGAGTCAGGGGAGGTGTCCAGACCACTGGCATCCCCAAACTCCTCAGCCCAGTCCTGATCAAACTCACATTGCTGTGTGAGAGGGTCATCAGACCCCTCCCAGTTCTCTTCGTCCTCCAATTCTGGTTCAAAATAAGGAGGAGGGACATGTGGGACCCAATGTCTCATCGGCGTCGGAGCCGGCGTCGAGCAACGCCGGTCCGGCGCCGTGTCCGGATCCGGAGAGAACCGGGGAACGACGCCGCCCGGAGCCCCGGGCGGCATAGGGAACGGCACCGGAGAGATCGGCGCCGGTGGAGGTGTCGTCAGGTCAACCGGCGTCGATCGGGGTTGTGGCAGCACCGGGGTCGAGGCCGGGGCCGGAGCCGGGGCCGAGGCTGGTGTGACAGGCGGCGCCGGGACCGGAGTCGCCGGCGGCGCCGGAGAAACCCCATCAGGGCCCGCGGGGCCCGAAGGCACACCGGGGGGACCTTGAGGACCGAAGAGGCGGGCCATGGCCAACAGGAACTCCTGTATCTCGGCCGGAGTCGCCCCCGAACCCGGGAAGGACGGGTAATGCGGGGGCGGCTCCACAGGCACTCCCGGAGCCGCGGGGACGGTGCCGACAGGACCCTCAGCCGAGTCGCGAGACCGGCGAGGGGAAGTCGTCGGGCGATGACGCTTCTTCGACTTCTTATGCTTCGACTTACCGGAGGAGTGCGAAGACTTGGACCCGACGACCGATGAGGACTCTGCGACCGGCCCCTGACCTCTCGCGTGACCGGGGCTTGGTGTGGCGCCGACTGCCGGACCTCGAGGAGCTTTCGAAACCGCTCTCGCAAAGCCTTCGGGTGCAAGGCCCGGCAGTCGGAACACGACTTGGTGTCGTGGTCGCGGCCGAGGCAGTAGAGACATTCCTGATGCGGGTCTGTGATCGACATCATTCGACCACAGGCGTCGGATGGCTTGAAGCCGGGCATCCCTACCGACACCTTCGGAGTCGCTTCGAGAAAACAATGAAAAATCACCCAAAAACTTAGTCAAAAAATGACTAGGGCACTGCTCTTCCCCGATCTGCGCTTACTGGCGCGGAAAAAGAAAGAACTGACGTCAGCGCGCAGGGGCGGCGTCTAAGTACTGCCCGCGACGTCATCCCGGTGATCCCGACGACGGACGCGGAGCCGCACGACGCCGCCTATCGACGCGCAAGGGTACTGCTACGCAAAAACTTTCCGGATCCAGCCTGACGCCTGGGGATATTCTAAGGTAAGGAATCTGTCACTAACGTGTCTCTTTCAGATACATATAATAAAGCAAATGTGGGGGGGAATAGTAAATATACACATTTATATACATACATTGAAGATATTTCATTATATTGATTCAATCATTGACAAACAAAATGCGACACTAGTACATGGCAGAGCTTTACTTTGATAAGTTGTTAAGATAGCATTTTAACATATTTGTAGTTGCTTATACCTTTTCAAATGTCCAGTGCTTGGAACCTCTGATTAAACCAGCTGTAATTTCAGCTACACAGCGCTGGGTGCTTTCATGAGAGTCCAAAACCAAACGTTCCATATGAGGCTTCAGTACAGGCAAAAAGGCATCATCAAAGTGTCTGAACAAACCCTAAAAGAAAATTCAGAAGCAATAAAATAATTTTATATCACACAATTTAATGATTATATATGCATCTACAATATTCCCTTATGTAAGTTGATCTTGTTTCTTTAAGCAAATGAATGCATCCTTTCTTGGAGGGGGAAAGGTACAATCGATTCAACAGAAGAATTCTGGAGACTGTTTAATATGCTTCATACATAGGGAATATAGAAAGACTGAACACTTTTCGTGCATTTATCTGTCTACCAAAATATATAGGTTAATGCTACTAAACACCAAAAACAATTTATAAATCTGAAAAAGGAAACAAATCTGGGGTATGTACAAACTTCAAATTCTCAATGACAGGACAGAAAGAGATGTGGCTAAAACACTTGTTTCCAACCCTCTCCTGCTATCTCCTGACAAGCACCAATCTGTGTGCATATGAAAACTTCAGCGGAGTGTAGCAGAGATAGATGAAGTATGAACACCTTTGCGGTTTCTCTGTGTGAATAATTTGCTCAGAAAAGTGCATCTGTTGGGGGGTGCCGGATCCGGAATCTGAAGACCTCATACATACACAGGAGGTATTTTTTCTTTTGAATTTACTACATACTCAGTGGCCATTCCAGAATCTTATAACATAAGGATTATTGGCAGCTCTGTGGAGTTGTCAATCATATTTTTCACAGATGTTATGTACACTTCGAATCTCCAAGCACTTGAGGGCCTGCTTCCTACTTCACATTGCCGCACATTTTCCTCTCCCCAACATGTTTTTTCCAGACTGTGCTCTTCGAAGATCTTTCAAAGGTTTTGTGGAGGCATTTCTGTGACTATTTATTCCCTTAATGGCAGCAGTGGTGTTGCTTTTGGGAGTGAGGTAGAGTGGTTGGATGTTGGTTTCAGTTTTTGGCATGCAATGATTCTTCTGAAGTGTGCCTGGCACCTACCTTACTGCGTCCTTTCACGCATTCCAGGCTTGTAGTCCTAAAGATCCTACTGAAGGACTTTATACAATGAGGTCCAATTGACTGAATCAAAGGACATTTTTGCATTTAGTGAGATTACTGCCTACACCTAGGAACTGCGGACCCTGCTGGACATGACCAACTGCATCCACCTAAGAGCTCATGGAGCAACCCCGATTTGTTATTTCAACATCCAGGACACTTGCTAAATCCTCTATCAATCTCATCAATGAGCATCGGGCCAACAAGGGGTCCCACATGTGTTTTACTTTCATGAATGTTTACTCCGTAATAGTCAATGAACCCATCAGAGATACAGGACTAATCAGATGTGATATCACTGCTGCAATTTTGAGTTTGCAAATGAGGGTCAGCCCATTGTCTCTACTCATCATTTAGACCAAAGACTCAGCTGATTGCTCACCTTCTTCTAATATTCGATAACTACACCTGTAATAATTACATGTGCGCAATATGGCTGCCAATGCAACATACTGATTTGTAAGTGCATTTAGATTCGGGAATATATCTATGGCTCTCAGTTTTCTGTGTTATCTGATTTTAACATATAAACTATGCCGGCGGAGTCCGAACCGCATGGCCGATCCCCGGTGGAGCTGCTCCGACAGCTATAGGGGAGACTGGCTCTGGCACACCGCTTTGGCCGTCACCTACCCAGCCGGTCTTCGGACATTTGTCTCGTCTTCTCCTCCGCTGCTGTCTCCTTCCTTTGGACTCCCAACTCTCCCTGATCTGTTTGGATCCTGCTTCTCGTTTTCGCTAATAACTCCTGTACTGAATAAATTTTTTTTAAAAAGCTAGGAGACCTAGCTTTTTGACCGATGCCCGGTGGAGCTACTTGATAGCTAAAGAGAAGATGGGCTGTGGACTACCCCATCAGCCGTCACCTACCCAGCCGGTCTTTGGACAGAACTGACTTCGTCTCTCCGTTGTATTCTCCCTTCTACCCCTTTACTCCACCCCCTTTCTCCTTTATGCTCCATTTATCCCTCCTCCTTGCTCTTTAACTGTTTTCCCGTTGAGACCTAGCTGTTTGGCTGATGCCCGGTGGAGCTACCCGATAGCTAAAGAGGAGATGGGCTGTAGACTTCCTCCTCGGCCGTCACCTACCCAGCCGGACTTTGGGCAGACTCTCCTTCGTCTCTCCATCCTATCTACCTCCTACCCCTTTACCCCACCCCCTTACCCTTCTAAGCTTCATTTATTTCGTCTTCTACTCTCTTGAAATGTTTTTCTAGTAACTGATGTAACGTGTAACTGATGTAATTTTGTAATTTCTGTGGAACCTTATGTAAAGCGCTCTGATACCTCCGGGTCTAGCCAGCGCTATATAAAACTCTCTCAAAAAAAAAAAAAAAGGTAGAAAAACAGTCTATATGTTTAAAACGAAACAAATATGGAAAGTAAAATGCTACTTACCCAGTATGCATCTGTTCTTGGCATATAGAGCTGTAGATTCATATGCTTTAGCATAGATTGCCATCTGGTGTTGGGTCCGGATGTTTGCAATTTGTTTTTCTTCGAAGAAGTCTTTCCAGTCACGAGGTAGGTGACTCCTCCTTTTGGTGATAGTGCGCATGGGCATCGACTCCATCCTTAATTGTTTTGCCGTAAAGGGTGATGATGGAGTTAGTGAAAGTAGTAAAGAGATGTCCATGTATAATGTATCTAAGTAAGATAATACTGCAACAGATAAAGGTACCCGGGGAGGTGGGTGGGCGCATATGAATCTACAGCTTTATATTCCAAGAACAGATGCATACTGGGTAAGTAGCATTTTCCGTTCGAGGCATATGAGCTGTAGATCATATGCTTTAGCATAGACTATACAGCAGTTATCTCCCAAGCGGTGGCTAACCTGTAGCTGTTGCAGTGGTTTGAAATAGTGTTCGTAAAACTGCCCGGCCCACACTAGCTTGTTGTCTTGCTAACACATCTACACAATAGTGCTTTGTGAATGTGTGTGGTGTAGACCATGTTGCTGCCTTGCAGATGTCATCTAGGGGTATGTTACCTAAGAATGCCATAGAAGGCCCTAGTTTGCGTGAAGAGTGCGCTCTAGGGGGAATTGCTAATGTGCGCTTAGCCTTAACATAGCATATTTGAATGCACTTAACTATCCACTGTGCAATACCTGCTTTTGATATGGGATTGCCTCTATGCGGTGGTGCGAAAGCAACAAAAAGTTGTTTAGTTTTCCTAAAAAGTTTAGTTCTTTCAATGTAATATATTATGGCTCTTTTTACATCTAATGTGTGAAGAGCACGCTCTGCTACTGAATCTGGTTGAGGGAAGAACACAGGTAACTCAACAGACTGGTTGATATGAAAGGCAGAAACGACTTTTGGTAAAAATTTGGGATTAGTCCTAAGAACCACTTTGTTTTGGTGTATTTGTAAAAATGGTTCTTGTATAGTTAGTGCCAGGAGCTCACCCACTCTTCTAAGAGATGTGATGGCTATAAGGAAGGCTACCTTCCAGGTGAGAAACTGTAGTTCACATTTGTGCAACGGTTCAAATGGTGGTCCCATGAGTCTTGTAAGGACTATATTAAGATTCAACACTGGAGAGGGTGGAAGTCTAGGAGGAATGATTCTTTTGAGTCCTTCCATAAAAGCTTTGATAGCGGGCACTCGAAACAAAGACAAGTGCTGTCTGTTTTGTAGGTAAGCGGCTAGAGCAACCAGGTGTAAGCATATAGATGTATATGCTAAGTTGGAACGCTGTAGGTGTAATAGATAACAGATGATGTTTTGGATTGACGCATCTAGTGGATTGATTTGATTGTTTGTACAGTAGATTACAAATCGTTTCCACTTTGCTGCCTAGCATGCTCTTGTGGTAGGGCGTCTAGCCTCTTTAATGACGTTCATACAGTCTGGCGGAAGATTAAGGTAGCCAAATTCTAGGATTTCAGGTGCCAGATCGCAAGGTTGAGATGACTGGGATCTGGATGTCTTATCTCTCAATGGTTCTGAGTGAGAAGCTTGGGGGAGAGGTGTAGTTTTTGGTGAGGAACTACTGATAGTTCCAACAGGGTTGTGAACCATGGTTGTCGAGCCCATGTGGAACCAACTAGGATCAGTATCAGGGAATGTTGTTTGAGCTTCCGAACCACTAATGGAATTAGCTGGAGAGGTGGAAAAGCATAAGCAAATCTTCCAGACCAGTTCATCCATAGCGCATTGCCTTTGGACAATGGGTGTGAATACCTGGACGCAAAGCTTGGGCATTTTGAGTTGAGGTGTGTGGCTAACAGATCTATTTCTGGGTAGCCCCACATCTGGAAGAATGGGAGGAGAACTTGAGGATGTAGTTCCCATTCGTGGATCTGTTGTCTTTGATGACTGAGCAGATCTGCAATCTGGTTGTTTACTCCTGGGAGGTGTTCTGCAAGGAGATATATTTTTTGAGGTATGGCCCATTTCCAGATGCTTTGAGCTAGTTGTGAAAGCTGTAGAGAGTGTGTCCCTCCCTGTTTTTGTATGTAGTACATTGCTGTCATGTTGTCTGTGCGAACTAAGACAGCTTTGCCTACCAGATGCAGCTGAAAGGCTTTCAATGCTAGAAAAATTGCTAGTAGTTCCAGACGGTTTATGTGGAGTTGTTTTTGTTGTACAGTCCACATTCCCTGAATGGTATGTTTTTGAAGATGAGCTCCCCAACCAGTGAGCGATGCGTCTGCTGTCAGCACTATTTGTGGAACCGGGTCGATGAATGGCCGCCCCTTGGAAAGGTTTTGTGCATTCCACCACTGCAGAGAGCGATGGGTGCGGCCGTCCACCAACACTAGATCTGGCAACTGACCTTGAGCCTGGTTCCACTGACGTGCTAAACATTCTTGTAGGGGACGCATTTGGAGTCTTGCATAAGGAACGATTAGGATGCAAGAAGCCATCATTCCGACCAATTGCATAAACACTCGGGCTGGTAGTGAGTGTTGAGGCTGAAATTGTAATATTAAATTTTGCATGTTGCGTATCCTGACTGGGTTGGGGTATGCTAGAGCTTTGCAAGTGTCTATTGTAGCTCCTAGATACACTTGCATTTTGGATGGCTGGAGGTGAGACTTGGTGAGGTTTACAGTGAACCCCAAGTCATGAAGCAGTTGAATTGTTTTGTGAGTGTGGTGTAGGCAGCTGTGTTGCGAACTGGCTTTTATTAGCCAGTCGTCTAGGTAAGGGAAGACATGAATGTGTTGTCTTCTTAAATGAGCTGCGACTACTGCTAGACACTTGGTAAGACTCTGGGTGCTGTAGTTACCCCGAATGGGAGAACTTTGAATTGATAATGTTGTCCGTCCACCACGAACCTGAGATATTTCCTGTGAGCCGGGTGAATAGGAATATGGAACTAGGCGTCCTTTAAATCCAGAGTGGATAGAAAGTCGCCTTGCTGAAGCAGTGGAAGCACCTGTTGGAGGGTGACCATGTGGAAGTGGTCTGACTGAATATAGAGATTTATCTGTCTGAGGTCTAGTATAGGCCTGAGAGAGCCGTCCTTTTTTGGAATGAAGAAATACAGGGAGTATACTCCGGTCCCTTGATGATGTAATGGGACTGGTTCTATCGCATGTTTTGTAAGAGGGATAGAACTTCTTGTTTTAAGAGGGTGAGATGTTCTGGTGACATTGCACGTGCTCGTGGAGGAATAGTTGGGGGAGTGCTGGTAAGTTCCAGGCAGTAACCATACTGGATAATTTGTAGTACCACTTGTCTGAGGTGATTGAATTCCAGACAGGTAGGAATTGTGAGAGACGTCCCCCGACAGGAGTGGAATGACGGGGGGGTAGTGGAAGGAAGTCACTGTTTGTTGGCAGGGGAAGTGCGGGTGGAGTTACCTCTGCCACTCCCTTATTATTATTTCCTCTGTAGCCTCCTCGAAAATAACCTCTGGAAGAGGGGGATTGGTTGTTACCCTTGTAAGAGGAGGAGGGATTTTCTGTAGAAACCGTATTTGAGCCACCCCTATAAAAGGAGCGGCGAAAAGAACCTCTGCTAGTAGGTAATTGTAAAGCCCCCATAGACTTTGCGGTTTCAGTGTCCTTCTTCATCTTTTCCAGCGATGTATTGACAGCTGGTCCAAAAAGATGCTCCTTATCAAAAGGCTGATTAAGTATGGAGGACTGTACCACCGGTTTGAATCCAGAGATTCTAAAACACGCATGTCAACGTAATAGCACACTAGTATTGATGGCACGAGATGTTGTGTATGCTGTGTCTAGTGCACATTTAATGGAAGTGTTCGTGATGAGCTTACCTTCCTGAATGAGGTCATTAGCTTTTGTTTTGTACTCATCTGGTAAATGTTGCATGAGTTTTTCTAACTCATCATAATGAGCCCTATCGTAGCGTGCTAGCAGAGCCTGAGCGTTGGCAATACGCCAATGATTCGCAGCTTGTGAAGCCACTCTTTTGCCTGAGGCATCAATGAGTTTGGACTCTTTGTCAGGAGGGGGGGGCCTCACCTGTGGTTTGGGAGTTAGCTCTCTTGCGGGCGTTGGACACTACAAGAGAGTCTAAAGGCAACTGACCTTTTATGTAAGCAGGATCGGTAGGAGCGGCTTTGTATTTCTTGTCTACTCTCGGTGTGAGTACTCTTGCTCTGATCGGGTCTTTAAATACCTCATCCGTGTGCTTTAACATGCCCTTGAGCATTGGTAAAGTGTGAGTAGACCTTTGTGAGTGAATTAGTGTCTCAACGAGGAAATCCTCTTCTAGAGGTTCCTTATGTAGCTCCACCCCGTGATATTGAGCAGCCCTGTTAATAAGCTGAACATAGCCAATGTTGTCATCAGGTGGGGAGGGCCTGGAGGGATACAGGTCGGGGTCGTTGTCTTGATCTGGTGCCCTATGGTAATTTTAACAAGGGTCAGTGTCCTGCGGTATGTCCTGATCCTGTGGAACATCATGTTCTTCATCCCCATCCCCATAATCTTCATCCTGTGGATCAGGTGAAAGTAGAGGTGGTGGTGAATTTGTTGGTGTAATAATCAAATTAGGATTAGGAGGAGGAGAGGGAGGTGGAATGTAAGGGGGAGAAGGGTTAGTACCCATATCCTTTTTCTTGAGAGGGATAGGGTAGTCCTCTGTGAGATCCAGCTTCCGTTTTTTAGGAAAAGTGGCATGGATGTGTCCCGTTTCAGGGTTAATGACCAGTTGCACAAGTTACTAACTTGTGTAACGATATATCTGTAAGAGACAGTAGTTAGTGACAGATTCCTTACCTTAGAATATCCCCAGGCGTCAGGCTGGATCCGGAAAGTTTTTGCGTAGCAGTACCCCTGCGCGTCGGCAGGCGGCGTCGTGCGGCACCGCGTCCGTCGTCGGCGTCGTGATCGCCGGGATGACGTCGCGGGCAGTACTTAGACGCCGCCCCTGCGCGCTGACGTCAGTTCTGTACACGACTTTCCGCGCCAGAAACGCAGAGCCATGCAAGAAGCTGACATAGGTGTCTGAAAAATACTAGGGCCCTGAAAGGGATGTCCTTAACCCTAGAAATCAGTTCGCAGAACGGGGAGGATGGGTGGGGCGGTAAGGAATCTGTCACTAACTACTGTCTCTTACAGATATATCGTTACACAAGTTAGTAACTTGTGCATCTGAAAGAGACACGTTAGTGACAGATTCCTTACCTTAGAATAGATACCCCAGCAATACCAACCCCAGTGGTGGGTCTGCGAACAAAGATCAGACAAGGAAGTCCCGGAGGACAGAACGGCCAAAGAAGCCGTCCCTACGGAGCTGACTGTCAAGGCAGTAATGCTTGGTAAACGTGTGCAGCGAGGCCCACGTAGCCGCCTGACAGATATCCAGCAGCGGAACACCGCGGCCCAAAGTCGTGGTAGCAGCCGTTGCCCTGGTGGAATGGGCACGCAGCCCAATAGGAGTCTCCTTCTTAGCCAAAGAATAGCAGGCTTTGATACACAAGGTGACCCAGCGGGAGATGGTTCTCTTGTGCACCGCCCGACCTTTTTTGGCGCCCACGTAGCCAACAAAGAGCTGGTCATCCACCTGGAAATGGCGTGTGCGGTCGATGTAAAAGGAAAGCGCACGTTTTGGGTCCAGACGGTGGAGCCTCTCTTCCTCTCTGGAAGGATGCGGAGGCGGAAAGAACGTGGGCAAAGTGATGGTCTGCCCAATGTGGAAGGCAGTAACCACCTTTGGCAAGAAGGACGGACGCGTCCGAAGAACAACCTTGTCTGGATGAACAGACAGAAAGGGAGGTTTACATGATGGAGCCTGGAGCTCACTCACCCGCCGAGCGGAGGTGATGGCCACCAGAAAGGCAGTCTTCAGAGTCAGAAGACGAAGAGGACAGTTATGTAAAGGCTCAAAGGGAGCGCACATAAGAAAGGTAAGAACCAAGTTCAAGTCCCACTGAGGCATCACAAACGGATCAGGAGGGAAGAGGTGTGTAATGCCTTTTAGAAACCTGTTAACAACAGGGGACTTGAAAAGGGAGGGCTGATCAGGAAGCCTGAGGAAGGCCGAGATGGCACAAAGATAGCCCTTGATGGTACCCAGGGCAGAACCCTGTTGGGCCAGGGAAAGAAGGAACAGAAGAACCTCAGAAAGAGGGGCAGAAAGGGGATTCACAGCCTTTGCTGTGCACCATGCCACAAACTTGTTCCACCTGCAGGCGTATACCACATTAGTGAAGGGACGCCTGGCTGCCAGAATCACATCACAAACTTCGGGAGGCAAGTCGAAAGGAATCAACTGCCGCCGCTCAATCTCCACGCAAGCAGGTGGAGGCTGGACAGGTTTGGGTGGAGGACCGTCCCCTGCTGCTGCGACAGAAGATCCTCCCGAAGAGGCAGACGGATCGGGGGATCTATGCTCATACTGAGTAGCTCGGGATACCAAACTCTTCGAGCCCAGTCCGGAGCCACAAGAATGACTTGGGCCCGGTAGTGCCGAATCTTCTTCAACACTCTGGGTAGAAGTGGTATAGGCGGAAAGGCGTACAACAGACCGCAACTCCACTCGCGACGAAAAGCGTCGCCGAGCGAGTGCCGCCTTGGAAATTCCATTGCGCAGAACTGATGACATTGCGCGTTCTCTTCGGTGGCGAATAGATCTAACCAAGGCTCTCCCCACTGTAGAAAGAGTCCTAGCGCCACTTCCGAGTGAAGACGCCATTCGTGATCCATCATGCACCTGCGGCTGAGTTCGTCCGCCCTGGCGTTCAAGGAACCTGCCAGGTGTTGAACCATCAGGAACATGCCCTGATGTTCCAGCCATGTCCAGAGGCGCAGAGCCTCCTGACAAAGGGTCCACGACCCCACCCCGCCTTGTTTGTTGCAGTACCACATGGCAGTGGTGTTGTCTGTGAACACCTGCACTACCTTCCCTTTGACAGAGGGAAGGAATGCCTTGAGTGCAAGTCGGATCGCCCGGAGCTCCAGAAGGTTGATATGGAGCCGGGACTCCACCGGAGACCAGAGGCCTCTGATCTCCGCCTCTCCCATGTGACCGCCCCATCCCAGAAGGGACGCGTCCGTCACAACTGTGTGCTCTGGCTGGGGAAGGGAGAGGGATCTGCCCATGACCCATTGCCGGTTCGAGAGCCACCACTGCAACTGTTTTGCAGTCCCCTCCGAGATCTGGACGTGATCGGACAGGTTGCCCTGGTGCTGCGCCCACTGGAACTTCAGGTCCCACTGCAGAGCCCGCATATGCCATCTGGCATGATTGACCAGCAGGATGCAGGAGGCCATGAGGCCCAGCAGCCTCAGGGTCATCCATACCGAAACCCAGGATAAAGGCTGAAAGATCGGAATCATAGCCCGAATATCCCGGACTCGCCGTTCGGGAGGATAGGCCCGAAACTGCGTCGTGTCCAGAACTGCTCCGATGAAAAGGAGCTGTGGAGAAGGAATCAGATGCGACTTCGGCACATTGATGGAGAACCCCAGCGAGTGCAGGAGTTCGGCCGTAGTCTGGAGGTGGGAGACGACTGCCTGGGACGAGCCCGCCTTCAGCAACCAGTCGTCGAGGTAGGGGAAGACTGGAATCCCTGCCCGGCGCAGATGAGCTGCGACCACCGCCATCACTTTCGTGAACACCCGAGGGGCACTTGTAAGGCCAAAGGGGAGCACGGTGAACTGAAAATGCTCGAGGCCTACCGTGAACCGCAGGTAACGCCGGTGGGCCGGCAGGACGAGGATGTGAAAATAAGCGTCCTGCAAGTCCAACGCTACCAACCAGTCTCCAGGGTCGAGGGCAGTCAAGACCTGAGCTAGGGTGAGCATCTTGAACTTCTCCTTCCGGAGGAAGCGATTGACGTTCCGGAGGTCCAAGATAGGACGCATGTCCTCCTTGTCCTTTTTGGGCACCAGGAAGTAGTGGGAGTAGCAACCACGCCCTACTTCTGGGGTCGGAACATGCTCGATGGCCCTCTTGGCCAAGAGGGCCGTGACTTCCTTCTGCAGAAGTACCAAGTGATCCCCTGACATGCAGTGGAATTGAGGTGGCATGGCTGGGGGAGTGGTCTCGAAGGGGAGGGAGTAGCCCCTTCGGACAATGTCCAAGACCCACCTGTCCGAGGTGATGGGACGCCAGTGGTATAGGTGATGTTGGACCCTGCCCCCTACTGGCGTGCCGTGCACCGGAAAGGAGGGACTAGGAGGGCTTGGAGGCCGCGGACGGGTTGGAGGTGGTGGCCTGACCCGCACGCTGGTTGCCCGAACCGCCACGGCGGTATCCACGTCCTCGGCCACGCGTAGACGCTTGCTGCGCGGGCCGGTGGCTGGGCATCTGACGTGACTGGGCGCCCCTTCCGTGGCCACGAAAGGGGCGAAAAGCAGAGCTGAGCGGAGGGCGTACAACAGAAACGCCCAGGGACTTGGCCGTAGCCCTTGAGTCCTTAAACCGCTCCAGCGCATGGTCTGCCTTTGAACCAAAAAGACCGACTCCATCAAAGGGCATGTCCATGAGTGTATTCAGGACATCACCCGAAAAACCAGTGGTCCTCAGCCAGGCGTGGCGACGCAGCGCCACCGTCGTTGCAAGCGATCTGCCCAGCGAGTCGGCGGTATCAAGGCCACAACGTATGGTATATTTAGCCGCATCTCGCCCTTCCGCAATGGCGCGGGTAAGCAGTGTCTGGACCTCCTCAGAACACTGCGGCAAAACAGTCGCCACCGAATCCCACAGGGAGTGGGTATATCGGCCCAAGAGGCAAGCGGTGTTAACGGACCGCAAGCCAGCACTGGAGGAAGAGAAAGCCTTCTTCCCAAAGTGATCCAGGCGCTTGGATTCCCTATCCGGAGGGGCGGTAGGGAAGGCGGTTTGGGAGGCAGAGGCTTGGACAACCAAGCTCTCAGGGGTGGGGTGTTGGGAGAGAAACAGGGGGTCGCCCGGAGCAGGGCGATGGCGTCGGGCCACGTTCCTATCCACAGGAGCCCCTGTGGTGGGCTTGGACCAGGCACCCAAAAGAACGTCAGTGAGTGCATCATTGAACGGCAGCACAGTCTCCGAAGAGGAGGCCGCTGGCTGAAGCACTTCTGTCAGGAGGTTAGTCCTGACGGCCACCGTAGGCAACTGGAGATTCAAGGCTCCAGCAGCTCTACGCAACACCGTTGCAAAATTAGCCCCCTCCTCCGTAGCCACGGGAGGAGACAGCATGCCAGAGTCAGGGGAGGTGTCCAGACCACTGGCATCCCCAAGTTCCTCAACCCAGTCCGGGTCAAACTCGCGCTGTTGTGTGAGAGGGTCCTCAGACCCCTCCCAGCTCTCCTGGTCCTCCTCAGGTTCATAATATGGAGGAGGGACATTAGGGACCCAAGGTCTCATCGGCGTCGGGCGACGTCGGTCCGGCTCCATGTCCGGAGCCGGAGAAAGCCGGGGAACGTTGCCGTCCGGAGCCCCGGACGGCGTCAGGAACGGCACCGGGGACATCGGCGTCGGCGGAGGCGTGGTTAGGTCAACCGGTGTTGATGGGGGTCGCGGCACCACCGGAGCCGGGATCGAGGCCGGAGCCGAGGCGGGGATGAAGGCTGGTGGGACAGGCGACGCCGGGACCGGAGTCGACGGCGACGCCGGAGCAACCCCATCAGGGCCCGCGGGGCCCGAAGGCGCACCGGAGGGACCTTGAGGCCCGAAGAGGCGGGCCATGGCCGACAGGAACTCCTGTATTTGGGCCGGAGTCGCCCCCGAACCCGGGAAGGACGGGTAATGCGGGGGTGACTCGACAGGCACGTCTGGGGCCGCGGGGACGGTGCCGACAGGGACCTCAGCCGAGTCGCGAGACCGGCGAGGCGAAGTCTTAGAGTGATGACGCCGCTTAGACTTCTTGTGCTTCGACTTACCGGAGGAGCGCGAAGACTTGGATTCCGACGAACGGCGGGGACTCCGCGTCCGGCCCCTCGACCTCTCACGGGACCGGGGCTTGGTGCGGCGCGGAGCCGACTGCCGGACCTCGAGGAGCTTTCGAGACCGCTCTCGCAAAGCCTTCGGATGAAGTTTCCGGCAGTCAGGGCACGACTTCGTGTCGTGGTCTCGGCCGAGACAGAAGAGACACTCGAGATGCGGGTCCGTGATCGACATCATGCGACCACATTCCTCGCAGGGCTTAAAGCTGGGCATCCCTACGACACCTTAGGAGTCGTGAAGACTCGTTGAAGAAACAGTGAAAAATTCACAAAAAGGATAGTCAAAAAGTGACTAGGGCACTGCTCTTCCCGGATCTGCGCTTACTGGCGCGGAAAAGAAGAACTGACGTCAGCGCGCAGGGCGGCGCCTAAGTACTGCCCGCGACGTCATCCCGGCGATCACGACGCCGACGACGGACGCGGAGCCGCACGACGCCGCCTACCGACGCGCAAGGGTACTGCTACGCAAAAAACTTTCCGGATCCAGCCTGACGCCTGGGGATATTCTAAGGTAAGGAATCTGTCACTAACGTGTCTCTTTCAGATGGCCACAGAAGGCAATTGGAGATGTAAGGCTCCAGCTGCTCTACGCAACACCGTTGCAAAATTAGCCCCCTCCTCCGTAGCCACGGGAGGAGACAGCATGCCAGTGTCAGGGGAGGTGTCTAGACCACTGGCATCCCCAAGTTCCTCAGCCCAGTCCGGATCATACTCACACTGTTGTGTGAGAGGGTCCTCAGACCCCTCCCAGCTCTCCTGGTCCTCCTCTTGTTCAAAATATGGAGGAGGAGGGACATTTGGGACCCAAGGTCTCAGCGGCACCGGAGCCGGCGTCGAGCGGCGTCGGTCCGGCTCCGTGTCCGGAGCCGGAGAGAGCCGGGGACCGACGCCGTCCGGAGCCCCGGACGGCGTCAGGAACGGCACCGGGGACATCGGCGGAGGCGTGGTTAGGTCAACCAGCGTCGATGGGGGTTGCGGCACCACCGGAGCCGGGATCGAGGCCAGGGCCGGAGCCGAGATCAAGGCTGGCGGGACAGGCGACGCCGGGACCGGAGTCGTCGGCGACGCCGGAGCAACCCCATCAGGGCCCGCGGGGCCCGAAGGCGCACCGGAGGGACCTTGAGGCCCGAAGAGGCGGGCCATGGCCGACAGGAATTCCTGTATTTCGGCCGGAGTCGCCCCCGAACCCGGGAAGGACGGGCAATGCGGGGGCGGCTCCACAGGCACGTCCAGGGCCGCGGGGGCGGTGCCGACAGGGGCCTCAGCCGAGTCGCGAGACCGGCGAGGCGAAGTCTTAGAGCGATGATGCTTCTTAGACTTCTTGTGCTTCGACTTACCGGAGGAGCGCGAAGACTTGGATTCCGACGAACGGCGGGGACTCCGCGTCCGGCCCCTCGACCTCTCACGGGACCGGGGCTTGGTGCGGCGCGGAGCCGACTGCCGGACCTCGAGGAGCTTTCGAGACCGCTCTCGCAAAGCCTTCGGATGAAGTTTCCGGCAGTCAGGGCACGACTTCGTGTCGTGGTCTCGGCCGAGACAGAAGAGACACTCGAGATGCGGGTCCGTGATCGACATCATGCGACCACATTCCTCGCAGGGCTTAAAGCCGGGCATCCCTACGACACCTTAGGAGTCGTGAAGACTCGTTGAAGAAACAGTGAAAAAATTCACAAAAAAGGATAGTCAAAAAGTGACTAGGGCACTGCTCTTCCCGGATCTGCGCTTACTGGCGCGGAAAAAGAAGAACTGACGTCAGCGCGCAGGGGCGGCGCCTAAGTACTGCCCGCGACGTCATCCCGGCGATCACGACGCCGACGACGGACGCGGAGCCGCACGACGCCGCCTACCGACACGCAAGGGTACTGCTACGCAAAAAACTTTCCGGATCCAGCCTGACGCCTGGGGATATTCTAAGGTAAGGAATCTGTCACTAACGTGTCTCTTTCAGATGGCCACAGAAGGCAATTGGAGATGTAAGGCTCCAGCTGCTCTACGCAACACCGTTGCAAAATTAGCCCCCTCCTCCGTAGCCACGGGAGGAGACAGCATGCCAGTGTCAGGGGAGGTGTCTAGACCACTGGCATCCCCAAGTTCCTCAGCCCAGTCCGGATCATACTCACACTGTTGTGTGAGAGGGTCCTCAGACCCCTCCCAGCTCTCCTGGTCCTCCTCTTGTTCAAAATATGGAGGAGGAGGGACATTTGGGACCCAAGGTCTCAGCGGCACCGGAGCCGGCGTCGAGCGACGTCGGTCCGGCTCCGTGTCCGGAGCCGGAGAGAGCCGGGGACCGACGCCGTCCGGAGCCCCGGACGGCGTCAGGAACGGCACCGGGGACATCGGCGGAGGCGTGGTTAGGTCAACCAGCGTCGATGGGGGTTGCGGCACCACCGGAGCCGGGATCGAGGCCAGGGCCGGAGCCGAGATCAAGGCTGGCGGGACAGGCGACGCCGGGACCGGAGTCGTCGGCGACGCCGGAGCAACCCCATCAGGGCCCGCGGGGCCCGAAGGCGCACCGGAGGGACCTTGAGGCCCGAAGAGGCGGGCCATGGCCGACAGGAATTCCTGTAGTTCGGCCGGAGTCGCCCCGAACCCGGGAAGGACGGGCAATGCGGGGGCGGCTCCACAGGCACGTCCGGGGCCGCGGGGCGGTGCCGACAGGGGCCTCAGCCGAGTCGCGAGACCGGCGAGGCGAAGTCTTAGAGCGATGATGCTTCTTAGACTTTTTGTGCTTCGACTTACCCGAGGAGCGCGAAGACTTGGACTCCGACGACCGGCGGGGGCTCCGCGACCGGACCCTCGACCTCTCCCGGGACCGGGGCTTGGTGCGGCGCGGAGCCGACTGCCGGACCTCAAGGAGCTTTCGAGACCGCTCTCGCAAAGCCTTCGGGTGGAGTTTCCGGCAGTCAGGGCACGACTTTGTGTCGTGGTCTCGGCCGAGACAGTAGAGACACTCTAAGTGCGGGTCTGTGATCGACATCATTCGACCACAGACGTCGCATGGCTTGAAGCCGGGCATCCCTACTGACACCTAGGAGTCGAGAAGACTCGAAAAGAAACAGTGAAAAATTCACCAAAAATGTAGTCAAAAATTGACTAGGGCACTGCTCTTCCCGGATCTGCGCTTACTGGCGCGGAAAAAAGAAGAACTGACGTCAGTGCGCAGGGGCGGTGTCTAAGTACTGCCCGCGACGTCATCCCGGCGATCACGACGCCGACGACGGACGCGGAGCCGCACGATGCCGCCTACCGACGCGCAAGGGTACTGCTACGCAAAAACTTTTCGGATCCAGCCTGACGCCTGGGGATATTCTAAGGTAAGGAATCTGTCACTAACGTGTCTCTTTCAGATAAATAGATTTGGTGGAGCGTCTCCTGGATGATAAAATAACATCCATCACATCCGGTGGGAGAGAGAAAGAACTCAGGTTGCCCCGTTCAATCTCCAGGCATGAAGGTGCAAGCTCTGGAGGTGGGGGTGTAGAACCTGCCCCTGCGACTGTGAGAGGAGATCTGCCCTGAGAGGGAGACGGAGCGGAGGGTGCGATGAGAGGTGAAGAAGATCTGTGTACCACACTCTTCTTGGCCAATCCGGGGCGATCAATATGACTTGGGCACGGCCTTTGCGAATTTTCCTCAGAACTCGAGGAATCAAGGGTATGGGAGGAAACACGTAAAGGAGCTGTGAACCCCAATTCAACTGAAACTCGTCCCCCAAAGCTCCCTGCATCGGAAACTGGAGACTGCAGAACGACGGGCAGTGCGCGTTCTCCTGAGTGGCAAAGAGGTCCAACCGAGGAAATCCCCACATCTTGAAAACAAGACTGACTACCTCTGGATGAAGCCGCCACTCGTGATCGGCCGAGTAATGCCGACTGAGACTGTCCGCACGTACATTCAGCACACCGGCCAGATGATTTGCAAACACACAAATCTGATGGCCCAGGACCAGAGTCGCAGAGCCTCTCTGCAGAGACAATACGACCCTACACCTCCCTGTTTGTTGATGTACCACATTGCGGTAGTGTTGTCCGTCAGGACCTAAACTGACTGACTGCGAAGGGACGGAAGGAAAGCCTTTAGTGCCAAACAAATAGCCCGCAATTCCAGAAGGTTGATGTGAAGCAACCTTTCCTCTGGAGACCAAAGACCTTTGACCTCAAGATCCCCCAGATGAGCACCCCACCCTAGAGTGGAGGCATCCGTGATCACTGTGGCCACCGGTGGAGGAAGCTGAAAGGGCCTCCCTTGAGACAAGTTGCCCTGTACACTCCACCAAGACAGATCCCCTGCAGTTTCTCTGGAGATCCTGACTGACTCCCTGAGATCCCCGTTGTGCTGATACCACTGCCTGCGCAGACACCACTGGAGCGCCCTCATGTGCCAGCGTGCATGGTTGATCAACAGAATGCAGGAAGCGAACAAACCGAGCAGGCGTAGGACCTTCAGGACCGGAACAACCGCTCCATCGTGAAACAAGGGAATCATTTCCTGACTGTCGAGAATCCTCTGCGGAGGTGCAAAGGCTCGACACACTGTAGTATCCAGTTCTGCCCCTATGAACAGGTTGCGCTGTGAGGCCACCAGGTGAGACTTGGGTAAATTTATCAAAAAACCCAAAACGTACAACAGCCGCGCTGTTACCCGCAGATGATGAAGCACCATCTCCGGCAACTTTGCTTTGAGCAGCCAGTCGTCCAGGTAAGGGAAAACAGGAATTCTCGACTTCCTGAGATAAGCTGCCACCACCACCATCACCTTTGTGAAGACTCGAGGTGCGGAAGTAAGGCCAAACGGGAGGACCGCAAACTGGTAGTGTTGGGACCCTACCGTGAAACGGAGATACTTCCGATGCGACTTCAGGATGGGAATGGGAAAATACGCATCCTGCAAATCGATCGATACCATCCAGTCTTCCTGCTGCAACGCCAAAAGAACCTGAGCTAGGGTCAACATCTTGAATTTCTCCTACCTGAGGTAAAAATTCAAGATCCTGAGGTCTAGAATAGGCCTTAACCTGCCATCCTTCTTGGGAATCAGAAAATACCGGGAGTAGCATCCCTGACCCCTTTCCTGCTACGGGACCACCTCTATCGCACCTTTTTGCAATAACACAAGAACTTCTTGGTGTAGAAGCAACAAATGGTCCTCTGAACACCCGCCCTGGGGAGGAGGGTAAGGAGGGGGAAACTCCCGGAAGGGAAGGGCGTACCCATTTTCCACAAGATTCAAAACCCAAAGGTCTGATGTTATAGACTTCCAATCTTGTAGAAAATGGGACACCCAATCCCCTACAGGACCAGCATGCTCCAAGATGGGGGATCTAGGGCTGCTTTCCAGAGACACCAGTGGCAGGGACAGAAGAGGAAGAGGAGGAGGAGGAGGAGAGTTGACGGGCACCCCGCAAACTACCTCTGTTCTTCCCTCTGTAAGTTTTGTACTGGAGGTTCTGCTGCTGCTGAAACTGAGGTTGTTGACGGCCTCGAAAGGAAGACATCCTGCCAAAGCCACGATACCTTTTAAAACCAAATCCTCTAGATTGGGATTGGAGTCCTAAAGATGTAGCCATGGCCCTACTGTCTTTAAACCTCTGCAGCGCAGAATCAGCCTTTTCCCCAAAAAGTCTTGAACCATCAAAGGGAAGATCAAGAAGAGTATTTTGAACATCAGGAGAGAAACCTGAAGACCTAAGCCAGGCATGCCTTCTTGTAGCAACAGAAGAGCCCATCACTCTTGCCACCAAATCAGCAGTGTTCAATCCAGACTGTATAACCTGACGAGCTGCTGCCTGGGTATCCGCCACAATCTCCAGAAAAGATATCCGATCATTCTCCGGCAGTTTTGGAATTAACTGCTTTGCCGAGTCCATCAAGGCATGGATATACCTCCCCAACAAGCAGGTTGCATTGGTGGATTTCAAAGCCATACTTGAAGAGGAGAAAACCTTTTTAGCAGACTGTTCCAATTTTTTTGAATCCCTGTCCCCAGGAGTCTGGGGAAAAGATCCAGTCGATTGCTTTGAACAGGAAGCCTGCACCACCAAACTTTTAGGAGATGGATGACTTGAAAGAAATGTAGGATCATTTGGAGCAGGCCTGTCCCTTCTTGCTATGGTCCTTGAAACCGCAGGTGCAGAAAGAGGCTTCCTCCACACCTCCAAAATAGGCTCAGTTAAAGCCTCATTAAATGGCAAAAGAGGCTCAACCACAGAGGAAGGAGAATGTAATACCTCCGTCAGAATATTAGGCCTGAAATCAGCAGTGGGAAGCTGAAGATCTAAAGATCTAAAAGTTCAGCAGCCTTTCTAATAACTGCATGATAAGGCGCAACATCTTGCGAGGGTAAAGCCTTTGGAGATGAAAGTTCCCATTCTGGGGAAGTATCTAATCCACTTGCCTCCTGAAGGCCTTCAAACTCATCTTCTTCAATCTCGCCTTCTTCAGTCTCATCCTGCTGATACTCCTCTTCCTCAAGAAGCCTCTGCGCCTCTCTCCTAGATCTCATCTTCGAAACAGGTTTCGTTGTCGACGGCGCCACACGCGACGCCGATGAAACAGGCACCGGCGTCGAAGGTACAGCTTCCGACGCGGGCAACGGCGCCGTACGAAGCCGAGAAGAGGAGCGACCTCCAGATGGAGCCGGAGACTGAGAGACCGGCGTCGAGAACCTCGGAGCCGGAAAGTGCCAGGACGGCGCCGTCAGCATAAAAGGCATGAAAGGCGCCTGGGCATAATGTTGAGGAACGCCCAAATTAAATGCAAGCGGACCCACGGGGCCCGAAGGCGCACCGGTAGGGTAGGCTGCCTTGGCAAACACGCCATACATCGCGTTGAGAAACTGTGCTGGATCCGTACCAGGAAAGGATGGGAAAGGAGCTGTGTCCTGATCCCCACGAGGCCATGAAGGCGCCGGTGACGTCGGGCCCAAGACAGGAGAAGTCGCTGGTACCGGTTCAGCAGAATCCCTCGGCGCCGGCTAAGTGCTCAGCCCAGGAGTACCTTTCGGCGCCGGTGAACGCGCCGGAGAACCTGTCGCGTCGGAGAACGAGCCGGAGTCGCTGGAGGAGAAGGAGAAGGCGATGGAGAAATGACATCTCTAGAACGATGTCTCGGAGCCGGCGAGGGCGTTCTCGAAGCCCTACCTTTCGACGAATGACGTCGAGAACCATGCCTCCTCTTCTTCTTGTGCTTCTTCGACTTCGAAGCATGCGAAGTCGACGACTTCGATCTTTTTCGGCCTCTTTTCTCCTTCCTTGCCTTTGCCATGAACAACTTGGCCTCACGCTCCTTCAAGGCCTTTGGGTTCATCTTTCAACAACTGGTACAACCATCGACGTCATGGTCCAAAGAGAGGCACCACAAACAGTCTTCATGGGGGTTCGTGATCGACATATGGCCCCCACATTCTCTACAAGTCTTAAACCCTGACTTCTTCGACGCCATCGCACTGCCACTCCAAAGGATAACAGCATAAACAAAGTAACTAAAGAAGTAGTATGGAGAGTCCCAGAAAACCGTTACGCGTCGTCGGCGCGGAAAAAAGGGAACTGACGTCAGTACGCCGACGAGGTCTATTTGTGGCTCCGATGACGTCAGACGGAGTCGCGTGCGGAGCCGTGTCATTGTGACGTCCTCGTCGACGTGGGAGAGCTAGGAAAAAGTTTCCGTTGAATGCTGGCGCAGGGGTAATTCAAAAGGTGAGGAATCCACAGGCAGATGTATCCATCAGAAACCAGTTCTTAACCTGTGGTCCGGGGGACCAAGAGTCTGCAACGCAAACTTAGGAGGTCCATGACTGCTTAGAAAATTAAATATTAAATGATTATTAAGGTGTATATAAATAATGATGAAAAACTGAAGATTTTAAAACGTTCTGCAAATGTGAAGGAATTTGAAACTAGAGGCTACAAATTAAGTTGGTATCTTCAGACTGGTTCGTGGGAGCAGTAAAAGCACATATAACAGAATATACCATGGATGGTGGGTGGGCTCAACTGAATTTAGAAAAGCTGCAACCTTCCTATTAAACTTCATTTTCTTTTATATTTGTGAATTAAATAAATATTTCATCATTTGTTTCTGTATTTTTTTGTATTGTTTTGCAGGTCAATTCATCAAAGTTGCTTAGGCTGGGGTCCCCGGATTCCAATACTGACTCTGTGGGGTTCCTTGGATTCCAACAACAATTCAATGGGGGTCCCCAGATTCCAGGAATTATTAAGTGGGGGTCCACATAAGTCCAAAATCTAAGAACCAGACTGAGGAATAGGAGGAATAAAACCAGTGATTGGGGCTGGTATTTCTCCCATCAGCCACTAACCTATAGTCAAACAAACAATATGGAACATTAATGGGAGCCTGATAGGGATGTGCATCAAGGGAGACAACCCAGTCAGAGTAGTGTCTACCACACAAAATCTCTCATCCACAATTCAGCATCACTCACTCAAACAGTCCCAGCAGCAAAAATGGAAGACAAAAACAAGTTCCTTACCATGCACTCTTTCTGGTGGATACTCTAACTGCAGACTCCTCACCATTGGAATATCCCAGACACGATCCAGAGAAATTTCTAGCAAAATCTCCTGCATGCAGATACGTGATGGCGTGTTGCTCTGCGATGGCTCTTTATCACAGCGGAAGTGACCAAACGCAGTAGCATGTAAGGGCAACCACTGTGCGCTGACGCCAGTTCCTTAAGCTTTCTCTTTCTGCACCCTCACACGTGGAGCAATAGCACAAACTGTAGGTAACAGTATGGCAACATCTAACTTGGAACCTTATTATGATGGTCTGGAGGCAAAGCTAAAAAAACAGGGAGGTTGGAGGGCAGTGAGCAATCTGCAGTGAGATAAGAGTATCTACCAGAAAGAGCATTACCAAAGGTAAATAACTTTTTTTTCTGAAGTATACTTCTAAAAGAAGATTGCTCACCTTTAGAACAGATACCACAGCAGTCCCTGGCAAATGAGAAGGGTCTGAGGAGTGGACTCAGATTAGGAAGTCTTGCAGGATCGAGCAGGTAAAATGGCCCTTCCATTGGACCTAACCGTCAAAAGAGAAGTGATTTGTGAACGTGTGCACTGATGCACAAGTTACTACTTGTGTAACAATATATCTGTAAGAGACATTAGTTAGTGATAGATTCCTTACCTTAGAATATCCCCAGGCGTCAGACTGGATCCGGAAAGTTTTTCGTCAGCAGAACCCTGCACGTCGGTAGGTGGCGTCGTGCGGCTCCGCGTTCGTCGCTGGCATCGTAAGCGCCGAGATGACGTCACGGAGACTACTTAGGCGCCACCAATGCGCGCTGACGTCAGTTCTGTACACGACTTTCCGCGCCAGGAACGCAGAGCCATGCAAGAAACTGACCACTGGTGCCATGAAACTAGGGCCCTGAAAGGGATGACCTTAACTCTAGAAATCAGTTCGCAGAACGGGGAGGATGGGTGGTGCGGTAAGGAATCTATCACTAACTAATGTCTCTTACAGATATATTGTTAGACAAGTAGTAACTTGTGCATCTGAAAGAGACACGTTAGTGATAGATTCCTTACCTTAGAATAGATACCCCAGCAATACCAACCCAGGTGGTGGGTCTGCGAACAAGTCACGGAGAGCAGAACGGCCAAAGAAGCCGTCTCTCCGGACTTGACTGTCAAGGCAGTAATGCTTGGTAAACGTGTGCAGCGACGCCCACGTAGCTGTCAGACAAATGTCCTGCAAGGGAACGCCGCGTCCCAAGGCAGTAGTGGCTGCCGTTGCCCTGGTCGAATGGGCACGCAGCCCCACAGGAGGCTCCCTCTTGGCCAACGAGTAACATGCTTTTATGCACAGAACAACCCACCGAGAGATGGTTCGTTTGTGCACGGCCAGACCTTTTATGGCGCCCACGTAGCCAACAAAGAGTTGGTCATCCACCCGGAACTGTTGGGTGCGCTTCAGATAGAACGAGAGCACACATTTTGGGTCCAGACCGTGAAGCCTCTCTTCCTCTTTTGAAGGATGCGGAGGCGGAAAGAAGGTGGGCAAAGTGATGGTCTGACCGATGTGGAAGGGCGTGACAACCTTTGGCAAGAAAGAAGGACGGGTCCTTAAAACCACCTTGTCCGGATGAACAGAAAGGAAAGGAGGTTTGGAAGAAAGAGCCTGAAGCTCACTCACTCTTCTGGCAGAGGTGATAGCTACCAGGAAAGCCATCTTGAGAGTGAGAAGACGCAAAGGACAGTGATGAAGGGGCTCGAAGGGATTGCACATCAGGTATGTCAAGACAAGGTTTAAGTCCCATTGAGGCATTATGAACGGCACGGGAGGAAACGTGTGCGTAATGCCCTTGAGGAAACGGGTAACAACCGGGGACTTAAAAAGAGAAGGCTGATATGGAAGCCGTAGAAAGGCGGAGATGGCCGAAAGATAATCTTTGATAGTGCTCAGAGCAGAGTCCTGCTGGGCCAAGGATAGAAGGAACAGAAGAACCTCCGAAAGAGGGGCAGAGAGGGGATCCACAGCCTTTGCTGTGCACCATGCCACAAATTTGTTCCACCTGCAGGCATATGCCGTCTTAGTGGAGGGACGCCTGGCTGCCAGAATGACATCACAGACTTCGGGAGGAAGATCGAAAGCTGTCAACTGTCGCCGCTCAATCTCCACGCATGGAGGTGGAGGCTGGACAGGTTCGGGTGGAGGACCGTCCCCTGCTGCTGCGACAGAAGATCCTCCCGAAGAGGCAGTCGGATCGGGGGAGCGATCACCATGCTGAGTAGCTCGGGATACCAGTATCTTCGTGCCCAATCCGGAGCCACAAGGATGACTTGGGCCCGGTCGCGCCGAATCTTCTTCAGCACTCTGGGCAGAAGTGGTATAGGCGGAAAGGCGTACAATAGACCGCAACTCCACTCGCGACTAAAAGCGTCGCCGAGCGAGTGCCTCCTTGGAAATTCCAACGCGCAGAACTGATGACGCACAAGTTACTAACTTGTGTAACGATATATCTGTAAGAGACAGTAGTTAGTGACAGATTCCTTACCTTAGAATATCCCCAGGCGTCAGGCTGGATCCGGAAAGTTTTTTGCGTAGCAGTACCCTTGCGCGTCGGTAGGCGGCGTCGTGCGGCTCCGCGTCCGTCGTCGGCGTCGTGATCGCCGGGATGACGTCGCGGGCAGTACTTAGGCGCCGCCCTGCGCGCTGACGTCAGTTCTGTACACGACTTTCCGCGCCAGGAACGCAGAGCCATGCAAGAAGCTGACACAGGTGTCTGAAAAATACTAGGGCCCTGAAAGGGATGTCCTTAACCCTAGAAATCAGTTCGCAGAACGGGGAGGATGGGTGGGGCGGAAAGGAATCTGTCACTAACTACTGTCTCTTACAGATATATCGTTACACAAGTTAGTAACTTGTGCATCTGAAACAGACACGTTAGTGACAGATTCCTTACCTTAGAATAGATACCCCAGCAATACCAACCCCGGTGGTGGGTCTGCGAACAAAGATCAGACAAGGAAGTCCTGGAGGACAGAACGGCCAAAGAAGCCGTCCCTCCGGACCTGACTGTCAAGGCAGTAATGCTTTGTAAACGTGTGCAGCGAGGCCCACGTACCTGCCTGACAGATAACCGGCAGCGGAACACCACGGCCTAAGGCCGTGGTAGCAGCCGTTGCCCTGGTGGAATGGGCACGCAGCCCAACAGGAGGCTCCTTCTTAGCCAAAGAATAGCAGGTCTTGATGCACAAGGTAACCCAGCGGGAGATGGTCCTCTTGTGCACCGCCCGACCTTTTTGGCGCCCACGTAGCCAACAAAGAGCTGGTCATCCACCCGGAAGTGTTTTGTGCGGTCAATATAGAAGGAGAGCGCACGTTTTGGGTCCAGACGGTGGAGCCTCTCTTCCTCTCTGGAAGGATGCGGAGGCGGAAAGAAGGTGGGAAAAGTGATGGTCTGCCCAATGTGGAAAGCAGTAACCACCTTTGGCAAGAAGGACGGACGCGTCCGAAGAACAACCTTGTCTGGATGAACAGACAGAAAGGGAGGTTTGCAAGATAGAGCCTGGAGCTCACTCACCCGCCGAGCGGAGGTGATGGCCACCAGAAAGGCTGTCTTTAGAGTCAGAAGACGAAGAGGACAGTTATGTAGAGGCTCAAAGGGAGCGCACATTAAAAAAGTAAGAACCAAGTTCAAGTCCCACTGAGGCATCACAAACGGAACAGGAGGGAAGAGGTGTGTAATGCCTTTTAAGAACCTGTTAACAACAGGGGACTTGAAAAGGGAGGGCTGATCAGGGAGCCTGAGGAAGGCCGAGATAGCACAAAGATAACCCTTGATGGTACCCAGGGCAGAACCCTGTTGGGCCAGAGAGAGAAGGAACAGAAGGACCTCAGAAAGAGGGGCAGAAAGGGGATTCACAGCCTTTGCTGTGCACCATGCCACAAATTTGTTCCACCTGCAGGCGTATACCACCTTAGTGGAGGGACGCCTGGCCGCCAGAATGACATCACAAACTTCGGGAGGCAAGTCGAAAGGAATCAACTGCCGCCGCTCAATCTCCACGCAAGCAGGTGTAGACTGGACAGGTTCGGGTGGAGGACCGTCCCCTGCTGCTGCGACAGAAGATCCTCCCGAAGAGGCAGACGGATCGGGGGATCTACGCTCATATTGAGTAGCTCGGGATACCAAACTCTTCGAGCCCAGTCCGGAGCCACAAGAATGACTTGGGCCCGGTCGTGCCGAATCTTCTTCAACACTCTGGGTAGAAGTGGTATAGGCGGAAAGGCGTACAACAGACCGCAACTCCACTCGTGACGAAAAGCGTCGCCGAGCGAGTGCCGCCTTGGAAATTCCAACGCGCAGAACTGATGACATTGCGCGTTCTCTTCGGTGGCGAATAGATCTAACCAAGGCTCTCCCCACTGTAGAAAGAGTCCTTGCGCCACTTCCGAGTGAAGACGCCATTCGTGATCCATCATGCACCTGCGGCTGGGTTCGTCCGCCCTGGTGTTCAGCGAACCTGCCAGGTGTTGAACCATCAGGAACATGCCCTGATGTTCCAGCCATGTCCAGAGGCGCAGAGCCTCCTGACAAAGGGTCCACGACCCCACCCCGCCTTGTTTGTTGCAGTACCACATGGCGGTGGTGTTGTCTGTGAACACCTGCACTACCTTCCCTTTGACAGAGGGAAGGAATGCCTTGAGTGCAAGTCGGATCGCCCGGAGCTCCAGAATGTTGATATGGAGCCGGGACTCCGCCGGAGACCAGAGGCCTCTGATCTCCACCTCTCCCATGTGACCGCCCCATCCCAGAAGGGACGCGTCCGTCACAACTGTGTGCTCTGGCTGGGGAAGGGAGAGGGATCTGCCCATGACCCATTGCCGGGTCGAGAGCCACCACTGCAACTGTTTTGCAGTCCCCTCCGAGATCTGGACGTGATCGGACAGGTTGCCCTGGTGCTGCGCCCACTGGAACTTCAGGTCCCACTGCAGAGCCCGCATATGCCATCTGGCATGAGTGACCAGCAGGATGCAGGAGGCCATGAGGCCCAGCAGCCTCAGGGTCATGCGTACCGAAACCCAGGATAAAGGCTGAAAGATCGGAATCATAGCCTGAATATCCCGGACTCGCCGTTCGGGAGGATAGGCCCGAAACTGCGTCGTGTCCAGAACTGCTCCGATGAAAAGGAGCTGTGGAGAAGGAATCAGATGCGACTTCGGCACATTGATGGAGAACCCCAGCGAGTGCAGGAGTTCGGCCGTAGTCTGGAGGTGGGAGACGACTGCCTGGGACGAGCCCGCCTTCAGCAGCCAGTCGTCGAGGTAGGGGAAGACTGAAACCCCTGCCCGGCGCAGATGAGCTGCGACCACCGCCAACACTTTCGTGAACAACCGAGGGGCACTGGTAAGGCCAAAGGGGAGCACGGTGAACTGAAAATGCTCGGGGCCTACTGTGAACCGAAGGTAACGCCGGTGGGCCGGCAGGACGGGGATGTGGAAATATGCGTCCTGCAAGTCCAACGCTACCAACCAGTCTCCAGGGTCGAGGGCAGTCAAGACCTGAGCTAGGGTGAGCATCTTGAACTTCTCCTTCCGGAGGAAGCGATTGACGTTCCGGAGGTCCAAGATAGGACGCATGTCCTCCTTGTCCTTTTGGGCACCAGGAAGTAGTGGGAGTAGCAACCACGCCCTACTTCTGGGGTCGGAACATGCTCGATGGCCCTCTTGGCCAAGAGGGCCGTGACTTCCTTCTGCAGAAGCACCAAGTGATCCCCTGACATGCGGTGGAATTGAGGTGGCATGGCTGGGGGGTGGACTCGAAGGGGAGGGAGTAGCCCCTTCGGACAATGTCCAAGACCCACCTGTCCGAGGTGATGGTACGCCAGTGGGGAAGGTGATGGCGGACCCTGCCCCCTAATGGCGTGCTGTGCACCTGAAAGGAGGGACTAGGAGGGTTTGGAGGCCGCGGACGGGTTGGAGGTGGTGGCCTGACCCGCACGCTGGTTGCCCGATCCGCCACGGCGGAATCCACGTCCTCGGCCACGCGAAGACGCCTGCTGCGCGGGCCGGTGGCTGGGCTGCTGACGTGAAGGGCGCCCCTACCGTGGCCACGATAGGGGCGAAAAGCAGAAGTCAGCGGAGGGCGTGTAGCAGAAAGGCCCAGGGACTTTGCAGTAGCCCGTGAGTCCTTAAAGCGCTCCAACGCATGGTCTGCTTTGGACCCAAAAAGACCGACTCCATCAAAGGGCATGTCCATGAGAGTATTCTGGACATCCCCTGAAAAACCAGTGGTTCTCAGCCAGGCATGGCGTCGTAGCGCCACCGTCATTGCAATAGACCTGCCCTGCGAGTCGGCGGTATCAAGGCCACATCGAATTGTATATTTGGCCGCATCCCTTCCTTCCGCAATGGCGCGGGAAAGCAGTGTCTGGACCTCCTCAGAACACTGGGGCAAAACATCCGCCACCGAATCCCACAAGGAGTGGGTATATCGGCCCAAAAGGCAAGCGGTGTTGACGGACCGCAAGCCAGCACTGGAGGAAGAAAAACCCTTCTTCCCAAATTGATCCAGGCGTTTGGATTCCCTATCCGGAGGGGCGGTAGGGAAGGCGGTTTGGGAAGCGGAGGCTTGGACAACCAAGCTCTCAGGGGTGGGGTGGACAGAGAGAAACAGGGGGTCGCCCGGAGCTGGGCGATGGCGTCGGGACACGTTCCTATCCACAGGAGCCCCTGTGTTGGGCTTGGACCAGGCGCCCAAAAGAACGTCAGTGAGGGCGTCGTTAAACGGCAGCACAGTCTCCGAAGAGGAGGCTGCCGGCTGAAGCACCTCTGTCAAGTTATTAGTCTTGACCGCCACAGTAGGGAGTTGGAGACGTAAGGCCCCAGCCGCCCTACGCAACACCGTTGCAAAATTGGCTCCCTCCTCCGTAGCCACGGGAGGAGACAGCATGCCAGTGTCAGGGGAAGTATCTAGACCACTAGCATCCCCTAGACCCTCTGTCCAGTCCTCATCGTACTGACACTGTCGTGTCAGAGGGTCATCAGACCCCTCCCAGTCCTCCTGGTCCTCCTCAGGTTCAAAATAAGGGGGAGGAGGGACATTTGGGACCCAAGGTCCCATTGGCGCCGGAACCGGCGTCGAGCGATGTCGGTCCGGGTCCATGTCCGGGCCGGAAGGAACTGGGGAACGACGCCGCTCGGAGCCCCAGGCGGCGTCGAGAACGGCACCGGAGACATCGGCGCCGGCGGAGGTGTCGTTAGGTCGACCGGCGTCGATGGGGGTTGTGGAGCCGGGATCGAGGCCGGGGCCGAAGCCGGAGCCGGGATCGAGGCTGGAGGCACGGGCGACGCCGGGGCCGGAGCCGTCGGCGACGCCGGAGCAACCCCATCAGGGCCCGCGGGGCCCGAAGGCGCACCGGAGGGACCTTGAGGCCCGAAGAGGCGGGCCATGGGCGACAGGAATTCCTGCACTTTGGCCGGATCCGCCCCGAACCCGGGAAGGGCGGGTATGGCGGGGGCGACTCCACAGGCATGTCCGGGGCCGCGGGGACGGTGCCGGGAGGGGCCTCAGCCGAGTCGCGAGACCGGCGAGGCGAAGTCCTAGAGCGATGATGCTTTTTGGACTTCTTGTGTTTCGACTTACCGGACGAAGAAGACTTCGATGCCGACGACCGGTGTGGACTCCGCGATCGACCCCTGGACCTCTCACGCGACCGGGGCTTCCGCGGAGCCGAATGCCGGGCCTCGAGGAGCTTTCGAGACCGCTCTCGCAAAGCTTTCGGGTGGAGGGCCTGGCAGTCGGCACAAGACTCCGTGTCGTGGCCTCGGCCGAGGCAGAAGAGACACTCCCAATGCGGGTCGGTGACGGACATCATCCGAGCACAGGCGCCGCAACGTTTGAAACCGGGCATCCCTACGACACCTTGATAGAAAAACAGTGAAAAAAATTCACCAAAAAGTATGGTCAAAAAATGACCAGGGCACTGCTCTTCCCGGATCTGCGCTTGCTGGCGCGGAAAAAGAAGAACTGACGTCAGCGCGCAGGGGCGGCGCCTAAGTACTGCCCGCGACGTCATCCCGGCGATCACGACGCCGACGACGGACGGGAGCCGCACGACGCCGCCTACCGACGCGCAAGGGTACTGCTACGCAAAAAACTTTCTGGATCCAGCCTGACGCCTGGGGATATTCTAAGGTAAGGAATCTGTCACTAACGTGTCTTTTTCAGATATTGCGCGTTCTCTTCTGTGGCGAATAGATCTAACCAAGGCTCTCCCCACTGCTGAAAGAGACCTTGCGCCACGTCCGAGATCAGACGTCATTCGTGATCCATCAAGCACCGGCGGCTGAGTTCGTCCGCCCTGGCGTTCAGAGAACCTGCCAGGTGTTGAACCACCAAGGTAATGCCTTGATGTTCGAGCCATGTCCAGAGGCGCAGAGCCTCCTGACATAGGGTCCAGGACCCCACCCCGCCCTGTTTGTTGCAATACCACATGGCGGTGGTGTTGTCCGTGAACACCTGCACTACACTTCCCCGGACAGAGGGAAGGAATGCCTTCAGTGCAAGTTGGATCGCCCGAAGCTCCAAAAGGTTGATATGGAGCCGGGACTCCGCCGGAGACCAGAGGCCTCTGATCTCCGCCTCTCCCAAGTGGCCTCCCCATCCCAGGAGGGACGCATCGGTCACCACTGTGTGCTCCGGTTGGGGAAGGGAGAGGGATCTGCCATTGACCCAATCGCGATTCGTGAGCCACCACTGCAATTGTCGTGCAGTGCCCTCCGAGATCTGGACATGATCGGACAGGTTGCCCTGATGCTGTGCCCACTGGAACTTCAGAGCCCGCATATGCCATCTGGCATGTTGCACCAGCAGGATGCAGGAGGCCATCAGGCCCAGGAGCCGGAGGGTCAACCTGACCGAAACCCGGGATAGAGGCTGAAAGATTGGAATCATAGCCTGAATATCCCGGACTCGCTGCTCGGGAGGATAAACCCGAAACAGCGTCGAATCCAGAACCGCTCCGATGAAGGGGAGCTACTGAGAGGGACTCAGGTGCGACTTCGGCACGTTGATGGAGAACCCCAGCAAATGCAGGAGGTCGGCCGTAGTCTGAAGGTGGGTGACAACTGCCTGGGGCGAGCCCGCCTTCAACAACCAGTCGTCGAGGTAGGGGAAGACTGACACCCCGGACCTGCGCAGGTGAGCAGCGACCACCGCCATCACTTTCGTGAACACCCGAGGGGCGCTGGTAAGGCCGAAGGGGAGCACAGCAAACTGAAAATGCTCCTTGCCTACCGTGAACCGCAGGTAACGCCGGTGGGCCGGCAGGACGGGGATGTGAAAATATGCGTCCTGCAAGTCCAACGCCACCATCCAGTCCCCAGGGTCGAGGGCAGCCAAGACCTGAGCCAGAGTCAACATCTTGAACTTCTCCTTCCGGAGGAAGCGATTGACGTTCCTGAGGTCCAAGATGGGGCGCAAGCCCCCCTTGTCCTTCTTGGGGACCAGAAAGTAGTGGGAATAACAACCACTCCCTACTTCTGGCCCAGGAACACACTCAATGGCCCCCTTGGCCAAGAGGGCCGTGACTTCCTGCAGGAGAAGCGCCAAGTGTCCCCCCGACATGCGGTGGTACTGAGGAGGCATGGCTGGAGGGGTGGACTGAAAGGGAAGGGAGTAACCCTTGCGGATGATCTGCAACACCCACTCGTCCGATGTGATAGTGTGCCAGTGGGGGAGATGATGGCGGATCCTGCCACCCACTGGCGTGGGGTGCCCCACAAAGCTCGGATTAGGAAGGTTTGGAGGTAGAAGCAGCGGGGGCGGAGGTGGACTGACCCCCACGCTGAATCCCAGACCCGCCCCTGCGGAGACCACGTCCGCGCTGAGGCTGGTTCTGCACAGGCTTGCTGAAGGAACGTGCCTGGGCGCCCCTTCCGTGGCCACGAAAGGAACGAAAACCAGGAGTGGCTGGGCTTTTCGTGGAAAGACCTAAGGACTTGGCCGTGGCCCGCAAGTCCTTAAAACGCTCCAGCGCACTGTCGGCTTTATCGCCAAACAGGCGAGTGCCATCAAAGGGCATGTCCATGAGTGAGCTTTGGACATCTGGCGAGAACCCGGTAGATCTCAACCAGGCGTTGCGACGAAGCGCCACAGTCGTAGAAATTGCTCTACCTAGTGAGTCTACGGTGTCCAAACTACACCGAATGGCGAACTTAGCCGCATCTTTACCCTTGGCAACAGCTTGGGACAGCACAGCTTGGGTCTCCTCAGGACACTGAAGCAACACCTGTGCAACTGTATCCCACACCGCGTGGGAATAGCGGCCCAATAGGCATGCGGTGTTCACCGACCGCAACCCCAAGCTGGCCGAAGAGAACAACCGCTTGCCGAACTGCTCCAGCTTCTTAGAGTCCTTATCCGGCGGAGCCGTGGGAAAGGCACTCTGGGACGTCAAAGCTTGGATGACCAGGCTCTCGGGCGTAGGATGAGTGGTCAGAAAGGCAGGGTCACCCGGCGCCGGGCGATGACGCCTGGCGACGTTCTTATCCACAGGAGCCCCTGTGGCTGGCCGCGACCAAGTGCCCAGTAAGACGTCAGTGAGGGCGTCATTAAATGGCAGCAGGGGCTCCGATGAAGTGGACGCCGTCTGGAGCACCTCAGTGAGGAGATTAGTCTTCAGGGCCACCGTAGGGAGATCAAGGTTGAGGACCTCGGCGGCCCGACGGAGCACCATTGTGTAAGAAGCGCCCTCCTCCATGGTAGGCGGAGGAGAGGACAAACCCCGGGTCAGAGGAGATATCAAGGCCGCCGGCCTCCTCTAACTCGTCCACCCAGTCCTGCTCAGAGTCAAACTGACGAGCAAGAGGGTCCTCGGACCCCTCCCAGTCGTCCTCCACCTCCGCCGTATGTGGAACAGACTGCGGCGGCAGGGCAGGGACCGGGGAAGGAACAAACGGCGCCGGGAACTGCGCCGGACGGGGCCGAACCGGCGCCGCGTCCCAACGCGGATCCCAGGTAGGGACAAAATTGTCCTGGAACCTGGGCAGGGGCGGAACAAATGGCATCCACAGCGGCGCCGGAGGCGGAGCCGAGGGTGGCGCTGGGGCTGGAGCCGGCAGCGTGGGACCTTTTGGCGCCGTGGCCGGAGCTAGCGGCGCAGGATCCTGCGGCGCCGGGGCTGGAGCTGCCGGCGGCGCCGGGGCCGCAGCCGCCGGTGGCGCTGACGGCCCGACAGGATCCTGACACTGGCCCGCGGGGCCCAAGGGCACGCCGGCGAGAGCCCGAGGCCTAAACAGGCGGTCCATGGTAGCAAGAAATGCTTGCACCTGTGCGGGAGTCGCCGACGGACGCGGGTAAGGTGGGTAGACCGCAGGACTCCCGGGCTCCGAAGGAGCCGCAGGGGCAGAACCCCTGTCCCCCTCGTCCGCATCCGGGGACCGACGGGGGGACGTCAGAGAGCGACAACGCTTCTACCGACTTCTTTTTGTGTCGTCTCTAACCCGAATCCGAGGGTGAAGACTTGGAGCCCGAGGAGCGATGATGGTGGCCCCGCGAGCGTTCTCTGGAGCGGCCCCTAGACCGAGAACGGCGCTGGGACGAGTGCCGGACCTCAAGCAGCTTCCGGCGCCGCTACCTCAAGGCCTTCGGGGCCATGGCCAGACAGTCCATGCAGGACTGGGAGTCGTGGTCGCTCTCCAAGCAGTAGAGACAGACGTCGTGGGGGTCCGCCACCGGCATATTGCGACGGCAGGCCCCACAAGACTTAAAACCCGGCATCCCTACGTGCACCAGAGTAGACTCAAACTGACAGGAGACAAAAGTCTCAAAAAGATAGTCAAAAAGTGACTAAGGTACGTGCTCTAACCGGATCTGCGCTTACTGGCGCGGAAAAAGAAAGAACTGACGTCAGCGCGCATGGGTGGCGCCTAAGTAGTCTCCGTGACGTCATCTCGGCGCTTACGACGCCAGCGACGGACGCGGAGCTGCACGACGCCACCTACCGACGCGCAGGGGTACTGCTGACAAAAAACTTTCCGGATCCAGTCTGACGCCTGGGAATATTCTAAGGTAAGGAATCTATCACTAACGTGTCTCTTTCAGATGCCCACGTTACAGCCCAGCAGACATCTAGAAGTTGCACTCTCCTTGCCATGCAGTTGCAGTGGCATTGTTGAAGCGGCCTTGGCCCTGCAGGAGGAATTAGCCTACAGGCCTTGAGGATTGCCACATGGCCAGAGCATAGCAGAGTTTGATGCACAGATAATACAACTTGACAGAGTCTATTTCTGCACTCCCTTCTCTTTCTCTGTTCCAGAAAATGCTGATCATACACAGGGGCTTCGCTTGCAAAGCTAACATGACAGGCGTGTTTTAACACCACTCCTCACTGGAATTTCCACAGTTTTCCAATGAAGATATCAGCTAGAAAAAGGAATACACAAAAATGGAGTGAAGAATGGTTATGTCACAGCACCGGTTTCAGCTGCTGGTTATTCCCACTCATGTATTGTGCCTAAAAATGCACTTTAAATCAGCGGCCTTTCAAAGAGAGTTCTGATGTCTCTTTCAGCCTGCTCGAGATTCATGTATCAAATGGTTTTGTTATGTGCAAGAGTTCTATTGTGGGCAGAAGCTCCTGTTGTGCATCTGAGTCTTTTTGTGTGGCAGAGTGCAAAAGGAAATGTAATAGTGTGTCAGTGTGACTGAGGCTATTTTCACTATTTATATTTAAATATTTATTTTGCGTAGAACCAAGGACTGCACAGTTAGCAACTTTGGTTCAGGGCTGAAATGGGTGTAGGCTCTCTATTGAATGTTGAGAATATTAAAAATTAATACCAGCTTACTTGAAACCCTACATCCTTTTACAAATTGAATGCTAACCTTTTCAAAGAGACTTTTACTGAGGGCTGCCCTCTTGCTTTCAAAGGCGGAGGTGTTGGTTCCCAGGATGAGGACTTCGGTCTCGTCATAGCTGAGCTTGAGGCAGATGTCTCTCATCCAGGTGCCGACAGCCTTCATCCCGTTGTGGAAAACATCTTTTAAGGGCAAGACATTGGGTCCAGAGACAGCCGGACCATCTTCATTATCTGTGTCCTGGCTTTAGTTCACTTAAGGTTAAGAATCCACTACAGAGAAATCCTGTGTTCTTCCGCTAGCCTCTGCACATCCCTTCTGGGTCTCTGCACAGGGTCGAGAAGATCCATTATAGGGAGAGGGGTTGGCGTCAGTGGCAGAACTGGCACTGGTGGCATCTGTATTGGTGTAGTGAATGTCAATCAGTAGCCAGGGGAGATGGGGAAGACCCCCATTAGAACAATCAAGTCCGGAGACTGTGTTGGCTTCTGCATTTGAGACAAAGAAGTTGCACACGTTGGAGCAAAGGTAATGGGCATAGAGGGCAGGAAGGTTGTAAAAGGACCCAGGGGAAGTCCTGCCGGCAGCATCCCAAATGGTAAGCCTGGGGCCTGAGTCCGGTCCAGAGGAACTGCAGGTGCTATTTCTTGGGGTACAGAGCCCAGTTCTGGTTCTGAAGAAGAGTCCAGAGGCATAGCGGAGCGTCTAGAAGACTTACCTTTGGAAGTGTTGCACAACTCAGAGTAATGTCTTTATCTGAAAGAAACACGTAGTGATAGATATCCCCAGGCGTCAGTCTGGATCCGTAAAGTTTTTGTCAGCAGTACCCCTGCGCGTCGGAAGGTGGAGTTGTGTGGCTCCGCGTCCGTCGTAGTCGTCGTGATCGCCGGGATGACGTCGCAGCAGCTACTTAGACGCCGCCCTCGCGCGCTGACGTCAGTTCTTTCTTTTTCCGCGCCAGCAAGCGCAGATCCGGAGAGAGCAGTACCCCCAGTCTTTTTTCACGGAGTTTTTTGAGATTTTTTGTCTCACCTTTTTGAGTCGATACGACTCCTGGTGCAGTTAGGGATGCCCGGGTTTAAGTCTTGCGAGGACTGTCATCGGATGATGTCGGTGACGGACCCGCACCGCGTGTGTCTCTTCTGCCTGGGGCGCGACCACGACCCCAAGTCGTGCCCCGACTGCCGGTCCATGGCACCGAAGTTTTTGCGGGAGCGGTCCCGAAAGCTGCTTGAAGCCCGGCAGCCCGCGCCGTGAAAGGTCCCGGTCCAGAGGGAGTTCGAGGGACCGGTCGCAGAGCCACCACCATCGGAAGTCATCCGAATCGAAGTCTTCGCACTCGGGGTCAGGTAAGGCGAAGCGCCAAAAGAAGTCGAAGAAACTTCATCGTTCCCCGACTTCCCCTCGCCAGTCGCGCAACTTGGCTGAGGGTGCGGGTGGTGCCACCCCCGCGGCTCCGGCAGAGCCTATGCAGTCGCCGGTGGCCTACCCGCCCTTCCCGGGTTCATCGGCGACTCCGGGCCAGGAATTCCTGTCCGCTATGGCTCGCCTATTTGGGCCGTCGGGCCCCTCCGGTGCGCCTTCGGACCCCGCGGGCCCGACTGGGAGTCTTCGCCCTTTGACGCCGGCGGCTCCGGCCTCGGCACCGCAGGACTCCCATGGATCCCGTCGTGGATCCCGGTCGATGCCAGTTGACCTCGTGACACCTCCACTGACGTCGACCACACCGGCACCACGTTTCGCTTCGCCCGGCACGCCGGACGACGTCGTCCCCGGTTTCAGCCCCGAAGTGGAGACGGTGCCGGAACGGTGTCGACCGACGCCGTTTGGGAATCTGTTTCCCTATCTCCATCCTCCTCCTTTTAGGCCTGTACAACAGCATGAGGAGGAGGGGGAGGACTCGGAGGGGTCTGAGGACCCTCTCGCTGCTCAATGCGAGTATGACCCGGACTGGGCAGAGGAGTTGGGGGATGCCAGTGGTCTGGACACCTCTCCAGACCTTGGCATGCCGTCTCCTCCTACCGTGGCTACGGAGGAGGGTGCTTCTTTTTCTGTGGTGTTGCGTAGGGCAGCCGGGGCTCTCCACCTCGAGCTACCTACTGTGGCTGTCCGGACTAACCTCTTGACGGAAGTGCTTCAGCCAGCAGTTACCTCTGCGGAACCACTACTGCCCTTTAATGACGCACTTTCGGACGTTCTTTTGGGCTCTTGGTCCAGGCCCAACACAGGGGCTCTTGTGGACAGGAATGTGGCCTGACGCCATCGCCCGGCCCCGGGCGACCCCATCTTCCTCTCCCAACACCCCACCCCTGAATGCTTGGTTGTCCAAGCCTCCGCTTCCCCAAGCGCATTCCCTACCGCACCCCCGGAAAGGGAATCCAAGAGGCTGGAACAATTTGGGAAGAAGGTTTTTTCTTCCGCCAGTCTAGGGCCGCGGTCGGTGAACACCGCATGCCTCTTGGGCCGTTGCACAAGTTACTAACTTGTGTAACGATATATCTGTAAGAGACAGTAGTTAGTGACAGATTCCTTACCTTAGAATATCCCCAGGCGTCAGGCTGGATCCGGAAAGTTTTTTGCGTAGCAGTACCCTTGCGCGACGGTAGGCGGCGTCGTGCGGCTCCGCGTCCGCCCCTGCGCACTGACGTCAGTTCTGTACACAACTTTCCGCGCCAGGAACGCAGAGCCATGCAAGAAGCAGACATAGGTGTCTGAAAAATACTAGGGCCCTGAAAGGGATGTCCTTAACCCTAGAAATCAGTTCGCAGAACGGGGAGGATGGGTGGGGCGGTAAGGAATCTGTCACTAACTACTGTCTCTTACGGATATATCGTTACACAAGTTAGTAACTTGTGCATCTGAAAGAGACACGTTAGTGACAGATTCCTTACCTTAGAATAGATACCCCAGCAATACCAACCCCGGTGGTGGGTCTGCGAACAAAGATCAGACAAGGAAGTCCTGGAGGACAGAACGGCCAAAGAAGCCGTCCCTCCGGACCTGACGCACAAGATACTAACTTGTGTAACGATATATCTGTAAGAGACAGTAGTTAGTGACAGATTCCTCACCTTAGAATATCCCCAGGCGTCAGGCTGGATCCGGAAAGTTTTTTGCGTAGCAGTACCCTTGCGCGTCGGTAGGCGGCGTCATGCGGCTCCGCGTCCGTCGTCGGCGTCGTGATCGCCGGGATGACGTCGCGGGCAGTACTTAGGCGCCGCCCCTGCGCGCTGACGTCAGTTCTGTACACGACTTTCCGCGCCAGGAACGCAGAGCCATGCAAGAAGCTGACACAGGTGTCTGAAAAATAGTAGGGCCCTGAAAGGGATGTCCTTAACCCTAGAAATCAGTTTGCAGAACGGGGAGGATGGGTGGGGCGGTAGGAATCTGTCACTAACTACTGTCTCTTACAGATATATCGTTACACAAGTTAGTAACTTGTGCATCTGAAAGAGACACGTTAGTGACAGATTCCTCACCTTAGAATAGATACCCCAGCAATACCAACCCCGGTGGTGGGTCTGCGAACAAAGATCAGACAAGGAAGTCCTGGAGGACAGAACGGCCAAAGAAGCCGTCCCTCCGGACCTGACTGTCAAGGCAGTAATGCTTTGTAAACGTGTGCAGCGAGGCCCACGTAGCTGCCTGACAGATAACCGGCAGCGGAACACCGCGGCCTAAGGCCGTGGTAGCAGCCGTTGCCCTGGTGGAATGGGCACGCAGCCCAACAGGAGGCTCCTTCTTAGCCAAAGAATAGCAGGTCTTGATGCACAAGGTAACCCAGCGGGAGATGGTCCTCTTGTGCACCGCCCGACCTATTTTGGCGCCCACGTAGCCAACAAAGAGCTGGTCATCCACCCGGAAGTGTTTTGTGCGGTCAATATAGAAGGAGAGCGCACGTTTTGGGTCCAGACGGTGGAGCCTCTCTTCCTCTCTGGAAGGATGCGGAGGCGGAAAGAAGGTGGGCAAAGTGATGGTCTGCCCAATGTGGAAAGCAGTAACCACCTTTGGCAAGAAGGACGGACGCGTCCGAAGAACAACCTCCTGGGGATATTCTAAGGTAAGGAATCTGTCACTAACGTGTCTCTTTCAGATTGGATGAACAGACAGAAAGGGAGGTTTGCAAGATAGAGCCTGGAGCTCACTCACCCGCCGAGCGGAGGTGATGGCCACCAGAAAGGCTGTCTTTAGAGTCAGAAGACGAAGAGGACAGTTATGTAGAGGCTCAAAGGGAGCGCACATTAAAAGGTAAGAACCAAGCTCAAGTCCCACTGAGGCATCACAAACGGAACAGGAGGGAAGAGGTGTGTAGCACAAGTTACTAACTTGTGTAACGATATATCTGTAAGAGACAGTAGTTAGTGATAGATTCCTTACCTTAGAATATCCCCAGGCGTCAGGCTGGATCCGGAAAAGTTTTGCGTAGCAGTACCCTTGCGCGTCGGTAGGCGGCGTCGTGCGGCTCCGCGTCCGTCGTCGGCGTCGTGATCGCCGGGATGACGTCGCGGGCAGTACTTAGGCGCCGACCCTGCGCGCTGACGTCAGTTCTGTACACGACTTTCCGCGCCAGGAACGCAGAGCCATGCAAGAAGCTGACACAGGTGTCTGAAAAATACTAGGGCCCTGAAAGGGATGTCCTTAACCCTAGAAATCAGTTCGCAGAACGGGGAGGATGGGTGGGCGGTAAGGAATCTATCACTAACTACTGTCTCTTACAGATATATCGTTACACAAGTTAGTAACTTGTGCATCTGAAAGAGACACGTTAGTGATAGATTCCTTACCTTAGAATAGATACCCCAGCAATACCAACCCCGGTGGTGGGTCTGCGAACAAAGATCAGACAAGGAAGTCCTGGAGGACAGAACGGCCAAAGAAGCCGTCCCTCCGGACCTGACTGTCAAGGCAGTAATGCTTAGTAAACGTGTGCAGCGAGGCCCACGTAGCTGCCTGACAGATAACCGGCAGCGGAACACCGCGGCCCAAGGCCGTGGTAGCAGCCGTTGCCCTGGTGGAATGGGCACGCAGCCCAACAGGAGGCTCCTTCTTGGCCAAAGAATAGCAGGTCTTGATGCACAAGGTAACCCAGCGGGAGATGGTCCTCTTGTGCACCGCCCGACCTTTTTGGCGCCCACGTAGCCAACAAAGAGCTGGTCATCCACCCGGAAGTGTTTTGTGCGGTCGATATAGAAGGAGAGCGCACGTTTTGGGTCCAGACGGTGGAGCCTCTCTTCCTCTCTGGAAGGATGCGGAGGCGGAAAGAAGGTGGGCAAAGTGATGGTCTGCCCAATGTGGAAAGCAGTAACCACCTTTGGCAAGAAGGACGGACGCGTCCGAAGAACAACCTTGTCTGGATGAACAGACAGAAAGGGAGGCTTGCAAGATAGAGCCTGGAGCTCACTCACCCGCCGAGCGGAGGTGATGGCCACCAGAAAGGCTGTCTTCAGAGTCAGAAGACGAAGAGGACAGTTATGCAGAGGCTCAAAGGGAGCGCACATTAAAAGGTAAGAACCAAGTGCAAGTCCCACTGAGGCATTACAAACGGAACAGGAGGGAAGAGGTGAGTAATGCCTTTTAAGAACCTGTTAACAACAGGGGACTTGAACAGGAGGGCTGATCAGGGAGCCTGAGGAAGGCCGAGATAGCACAAAGATAACCCTTGATGGTACCCAGGGCAGAACCCTGTTGGGCCAGAGAGAGAAGGAACAGAAGGACCTCAGAAAGAGGGGCAGAAAGGGGATCCACAGCCTTTGCTGTGCACCATGCCACAAATTTGTTCCACCTGCAGGCGTATACCACCTTAGTGGAGGGACGCCTGGCTGCCAGAATCACATCACAAACTTCGGGAGGCAAGTCGAAAGGAATCAACTGCCGCCGCTCAATCTCCACGCAAGCAGGTGTAGACTGGACAGGTTCGGGTGGAGGACCGTCCCCTGCTGCTGCGACAGAAGATCCTCCCGAAGAGGCAGACGGATCGGGGGATCTATGCTCATATTGAGTAGCTCGGGATACCAAACTCTTCGAGCCCAGTCCGGAGCCACAAGAATGACTTGGGCCCGGTCGTGCCGAATCTTCAACACTCTGGGTAGAAGTGGTATAGGCGGAAAGGCGTACAACAGACCGCAACTCCACTCGCGACGAAAAGCGTCGCCGAGCGAGTGCCGCCTTGGAAATTCCAACGCGCAGAACTGATGACATTGCGCGTTCTCTTCGGTGGCGAATAGATCTAACCAAGACTCTCCCCACTGTAGAAAGAGTCCTTGCGCCACTTCCGAGTGAAGACGCCATTCGTGATCCATCATGCAGCTGCGGCTGAGTTCGTCCGCCCTGGCGTTCAGAGAACCTGCCAGGTGTTGAACCATCAGGAACATGCCCTGATGTTCCAGCCATGTCCAGAGGCGCAGAGCCTCCTGACAAAGGGTCCAAGACCCCACCCCGCCCTGTTTGTTGCAGTACCACATGGCAGTGGTGTTGTCTGTGAACACCTGCACTACCTTCCCTTTGACAGAGGGAAGGAATGCCTTGAGTGCAAGCCGGATCGCCCGGAGCTCCAGAAGGTTGATATGGAGCCGGGACTCCGCCGGAGACCAGAGGCCCCTGATCTCCGCCTCTCCCATGTGACCGCCCCATCCCAGAAGGGACGCGTCCGTCACAACTGTATGCTCTGGCTGGGGAAGGGAGAGGGATCTGCCCATGACCCATTGCCGGTTCGAGAGCCACCACTGCAACTGTTTTGCAGTCCCCTCCGAGATCTGGACGTGATCGGACAGGTTGCCCTGGTGCTGCGCCCACTGGAACTTCAGGTCCCACTGCAGAGCCCGCATATGCCATCTGGCATGATTGACCAGCAGGATGCAGGAGGCCATGAGGCCCAGCAGCCTCAGGGTCATCCGTACCGAAACCCAGGATAAAGGCCGAAAGATCGGAATCATAGCCTGAATAGCCCGGACTCGCCGTTCGGGAGGATAAGCCCGAAACTGCGTCGTGTCCAGAACTGCTCCGATGAAAAGGAGCTGTGGAGAAGGAATCAGATGCGACTTCGGCACATTGATGGAGAACCCCAGCGAGTGCAGGAGTTCGGCCGTAGTCTGGAGGTGGGAGACGACTGCCTGGGACGAGCCCGCCTTCAGCAGCCAGTCGTCGAGGTAGGGGAAGACTGAAACCCCTGCCTGGCGCAGATGAGCTGCGACCACCGCCATCACTTTCGTGAACACCCGAGGGGCACTGGTAAGGCCAAAGGGGAGCACGGTGAACTGAAAATGCTCGGGGCCTACCGTGAACCGAAGGTAACGCCGGTGGGCCGGCAGGACGGGGATGTGGAAATACGCGTCCTGCAAGTCCAACGCTACCAACCAGTCTCCTGGGTCGAGGGCAGTCAAGACCTGAGCTAGGGTGAGCATCTTGAACTTCTCCTTCCGGAGGAAGCGATTGACGTTCCGGAGGTCCAAGATAGGACGCATGTCCTCCTTGTCCTTTTTGGGCACCAGAAAGTAGTGGGAGTAGCAACCACGCCCTACTTCTGGGGTCGGAACATGCTCGATGGCCCTCTTGGTCAAGAGGGCCGTGACTTCCTTCTGTAGAAGCACCAAGTGATCCCCTGACATGCGGTGGAATTGAGGTGGCATGGCTGGGGGGTGGTCTCGAAGGGAGGGAGTAGCCCCTTCGGACAATGTCCAAGACCCACCTGTCCGAGGTGATGGTGCGCCAGTGGGGAAGGTGATGGCGGACCCTGCCCCCTACTGGCGTGCCGTGCACCTGAAAGGAGGGACTAGGAGGGCTTGGAGGCCGCGGACGGGTTGGAGGTGGTGGCCTGACCCGCACGCTGGTTGCCCGATCCGCCACGGCGGAATCCACGTCCTCGGCCACGCGAAGACGCCTGCTGCGCGGGCCGGTGGCTGGGCTGCTGACGTGAAGGGGCGCCCCTACCGTGGCCACGATAGGGGCGAAAAGCAGAAGTCAGCGGAGGGCGTGTAGCAGAAAGGCCCAGGGACTTGGCAGTAGCCCGTGAGTCCTTAAAGCGCTCCAACGCATGGTCTGCTTTGGACCCAAAAGACCGACTCCATCAAAGGGCATGTCCATGAGAGTATTCTGGACATCCCCTGAAAAACCAGTGGTTCTCAGCCAGGCGTGGCGTCGGAGCGCCACCGTCGTTGCAATCGACCGGCCCAGCGAGTCGGCGGTGTCAAGGCCACAACGGATAGTGTATTTGGCCGCATCCCTTCCTTCCGCAATGGCGCGGGAAAGCAGTGCCTGGACCTCCTCAGGGCACTGGGGCAAAACATCCGCCACCGAATCCCACAGGGAGTGGGTATATCGGCCCAAAAGACAAGCGGTGTTAACGGACCGCAAGCCAGCACTGGAGGAAGAAAAACCCTTCTTCCCAAACTGATCCAGGCGTTTGGATTCCCTATCCGGAGGAGCGGTAGGGAAGGCGGTTTGGGAAGCGGAGGCTTGGACAACCAAGCTCTCAGGAGTGGGGTGGACAGAAAGAAACAGGGGGTCGCCCGGAGCGGGGCGATGGCGTCGTGACACGTTCCGATCCACAGGAGCCCCTGTGTTGGGCTTGGACCAGGCGCCCAAAAGAACTTCAGTGAGGGCGTCGTTAAACGGCAGCACAGTCTCCGCAGAGGAGGCTGCCGGCTGAAGCACCTCTGTCAAGATGTTAGGCTTGACCGTCAAAGTAGGAGCTGGAGACGTAAGGCCCCAGCAGCCCTACGCAACACCGTACCAAAATTGGCCCCCTCCTCCGTAGCCACGGGAGGAGACAGCATGCCAGTGTCAGGGGAAGTATCCAGACCACTGGCCTCCCTAGACTCTCTGTCCAGTCCTCATCATACTGACAGTTGCGTGTCAGAGGGTCATCAGACCCCTCCCAGTCCTCCTGGTCCTCCTCTGGTTCAAAATAAGGAGGAGGAGGGACATTTGGGACCCAAGGTCCCATCGGCGCCGGAGCCGGCGTCGAGCGACGTCGCTCCCGGGTCCATGTCCGGAGCCGGAAGGAACTGGGGACGACGCCGCCCGGAGCCCAGGGCGGCGTCGAGAACGGCACCGGAGACATCGGCGCCGGCGGAGGTGTTGTGAGGTCGACCGGCGTCGATGGGGGTTGTGGAGCCGGGATCGAGGCCGGGGCCGAAGCCGGAGCCGGGATCGAGGCTGGAGGCACGGGCGACGCCGGGGCCGGAGCCGCCGGCGACGCCGGAGCAACCCCATCAGGGCCCGCGGGGCCCGAAGGCGCACCGGAGGGGCCTGACGGCCCGAAGAGGCGGGCCATGGCCGACAGGAACTCCTGTACCTTGGCCGGATCCGCCCCCGAACCCGGGAAGGGCGGGTATGGCGGGGGCGACTCCACAGGCAAGTCCGGGGCCGCGGGGGCGGGGACGGTGCCGGGAGGGGCCTCAGCCGAGTCGCGAGACCGGCGAGGCGAAGTCCGAGAGCGACGATGCTTCTTGGACTTCTTGTGCTTAGACTTACCGGACGAAGAAGACTTCGACGCCGACGACCGGTGTGCACTCCGCGAGCGACCCCTGGACCTCTCACGCGACCGGGGCCTCCGTGGAGCCGAATGCCGGGCCTCGAGGAGCTTTCGAGACCGCTCTCGCAAAGCTTTCGGGTTGAGGCCCTGGCATTCGGGACAAGACTCGGTGTCGTGGCCTCGGCCGAGGCAGAAGAGACACTCCCAATGCGGGTCGGTGACGGACATCATCCGCGCACAGGCGCCGCATCGCTTGAAGCCGGGCATCCCTACGACACCTTTATTTGGAAAAAAACAGTGAAAAATCACCAAAAAGTATGGTCAAAAATTGACCAGGGCACTGCTCTTCCCGGATCTGCGCTTGCTGGCGCGGAAAAAGAAGAACTGACGTCAGCGCGCAGGGGCGGCGCCTAAGTACTGCCCGCGACGTCATCCCGGCGATCACGACGCCGACGACGGACGCGGAGCCGCACGACGCCGCCTACCGACGCGCAAGGGTACTGCTACGCAAAACTTTCCGGATCCAGCCTGACGCCTGGGGATATTCTAAGGTAAGGAATCTATCACTAACGTGTCTCTTTCAGATATGCCTTTTAAGAACCTGTTAACAACAGGGGACTTGAAAAGGGAGGGCTGATCAGGGAGCCTGAGGAAGGCCGAGATAGCACAAAGATAACCCTTGATGGTACCCAGGGCAGAACCCTGTTGGGCCAGAGAGAGAAGGAACAGAAGGACCTTAGAAAGAGGGGCAGAAAGGGGATTCACAGCCTTTGCTGTGCACCATGCCACAAATTTGTTCCACCTGCAGGCGTATACCACCTTAGTGGAGGGACGCCTGGCTGCCAGAATCACATCACAAACTTCGGGAGGCAAGTCGAAAGGAATCAACTGCCGCCGCTCAGTCTCCACGCAAGCAGGTGTAGACTGGACAGGTTCGGGTGGAGGACCGTCCCCTGCTGCTGCGACAGAAGATCCTCCCGAAGAGGCAGACGGATCGGGGGATCTACGCTCATATTGAGTAGCTCGGGATACCAAACTCTTCGAGCCCAGTCCGGAGCCACAAGAATGACTTGAGCCCGGTCGTGCCGAATCTTCTTCAACACTCTGGGTAGAAGTGGTATAGGCGGAAAGGCGTACAACAGACCGCAACTCCACTCGTGACGAAAAGCGTCGCCGAGCGAGTGCCGCCTTGGAAATTCCAACGCGCAGAACTGATGACATTGCGCGTTCTCTTCGGTGGCGAATAGATCCAACCAAGGCTCTCCCCACTGTAGAAAGAGTCCTTGCGCCACTTCCGAGTGAAGACGCCAGTCGTGATCCATCATGCACCTGCGGCTGGAGTTCGTCCGCCCTGGCGTTCAGCGAACCTGCCAGGTGTTGAACCATCAGGAACATGCCCTGATGTTCCAGCCATGTCCAGAGGCGCAGAGCCTCCTGACAAAGGGTCCACGACCCCACCCCGCCTTGTTTGTTGCAGTACCACATGGCGGTGGTGTTGTCTGTGAACACCTGCACTACCTTCCCTTTGACAGAGGGAAGGAATGCCTTGAGTGCAAGACGGATCGCCCGGAGCTCCAGAAGGTTGATATGGAGCCGGGACTCCGCCGGAGACCAGAGGCCTCTGATCTCCGCCTCTCCCATGTGACCGCCCCATCCCAGAAGGGACGCGTCCGTCACAACTGTGTGCTCTGGCTGGGGAAGGGAGAGGGATCTGCCCATGACCCATTGCCGGTTCGAGAGCCACCACTGCAACTGTTTTGCAGTCCCCTCCGAGATCTGGACGTGATCGGACAGGTTGCCCTGGTGCTGCGCCCACTGGAACTTCAGGTCCCACTGCAGAGCCCGCATATGCCATGTGGCATGATTGACCAGCAGGATGCAGGAGGCCATGAGGCCCAGCAGCCTCAGGGTCATCCGTACCAAAACCCAGGATAAAGGCTGAAAGATCGGAATCATAGCCTGAATATCCCGGACTCGCCGTTCGGGAGGATAGGCCCGAAACTGCGTCGTGTCCAGAACTGCTCCGATGAAAAGGAGCTGTGGAGAAGGAATCAGATGCGACTTCGGCACATTGATGGAGAACCCCAGCGAGTGCAGGAGTTCGGCCGTAGTCTGGAGGTGGGAGACGACTGCCTGGGACGAGCCCGCCTTCAGCAGCCAGTCGTCGAGGTAGGGGAAGACTGAAACCCCTGCCCGGCGCAGATGAGCTGCGACCACCGCCAACACTTTCGTGAACACCCGAGGGGCACTGGTAAGGCCAAAGGGGAGCACGGTGAACTGAAAATGCTCGGGGCCTACCGTGAACCGAAGGTAACGCCGGTGGGCCGGCAGGACGGGGATGTGGAAATATGCGTCCTGCAAGTCCAACGCTACCAACCAGTCTCCAGGGTCGAGGGCAGTCAAGACCTGAGCTAGGGTGAGCATCTTGAACTTCTCCTTCCGGAGGAAGCGATTGACGTTCCGGAGGTCCAAGATAGGACGCATGTCCTCCTTGTCCTTTTGGGCACCAGGAAGTAGTGGGAGTAGCAACCACGCCCTACTTCTGGGGTCGGAACATGCTCGATGGCCCTCTTGGCCAAGAGGGCCGTGACTTCCTTCTGCAGAAGCACCAAGTGATCCCCTGACATGCGGTGGAATTGAGGTGGCATGGCTGGGGGGTGGACTCGAAGGGGAGGGAGTAGCCCCTTCGGACAATGTCCAAGACCCACCTGTCCGAGGTGATGGAACGCCAGTGGGGAAGGTGATGGCGGACCCTGCCCCCTACTGGCGTGCTGTGCACCTGAAAGGAGGGACTAGGAGGGTTTGGAGGCCGCGGACGGGTTGGAGGTGGTGGCCTGACCCGCACGCTGGTTGCCCGATCCTCCACGGCGGAATCCACGTCCTCGGCCACGCGAAGACGCCTGCTGCGCGGGCCGGTGGCTGGGCTGCTGACGTGAAGGGGCGCCCCTACCGTGGCCACGATAGGGGCGAAAAGCAGAAGTCAGCGGAGGGCGTGTAGCAGAAAGGCCCAGGGACTTTGCAGTAGCCCGTGAGTCCTTAAAGCGCTCCAACGCATGGTCTGCTTTGGACCCAAAAAGACCGACTCCATCAAAGGGCATGTCCATGAGAGTATTCTGGACATCCCCTGAAAAACCAGTGGTTCTCAGCCAGGCGTGGCGTCGTAGCGCCACCGTCGTTGCAATAGACCTGCCCAGCGAGTCGGCGGTATCAAGGCCACATCGAATTGTATATTTGGCCGCATCCCTTCCTTCCGCAATGGCGCGGGAAAGCAGTGTCTGGACCTCCTCAGAACACTGGGGCAAAACATCCGCCACCGAATCCCACAAGGAGTGGGTATATCGGCCCAAAAGGCAAGCGGTGTTGATGGACCGCAAGCCAGCACTGGAGGAAGAAAACTCTTCTTCCCAAATTGATCCAGGCGTTTGGATTCCCTATCCGGAGGGGCGGTAGGGAAGGCGGTTTGGGAAGCGGAGGCTTGGACAACCAAGCTCTCAGGGGTGGGGTGGACAGAGAGAAACAGGGGGTCGCCGGGAGCTGGGCGATGGCGTCGGGACACGTTCCTATCCACAGGAGCCCCTGTGTTGGGTTTGGACCAGGCGCCCAAAAGAACGTCAGTGAGGGCGTCGTTAAACGGCAGCACAGTCTCCGAAGAGGAGGCTGCCGGCTGAAGCACCTCTGTCAAGATAGTAGTCTTGACCGCCACAGTAGGGAGTTGGAGACGTAAGGCCCCAGCCGCCCTACGCAACACCGTTGCAAAATTGGCTCCCTCCTCCGTAGCCACGGGAGGAGACAGCATGCCAGTGTCAGGGGAAGTATCTAGACCACTAGCATCCCCTAGACCCTCTGTCCAGTCCTCATCGTACTGACACTGTTGTGTCAGAGGGTCATCAGACCCCTCCCAGTCCTCCTGGTCCTCCTCAGGTTCAAAATAAGGGGGAGGAGGGACATTTGGGACCCAAGGTCCCATCGGCGCCGGAACCGGCGTCGAGCGACGTCGGTCCGGGTCCATGTCCGGAGCCGGAAGGAACTGGGGAACGACGCCGCTCGGAGCCCCAGGCGGCGTCGAGAACGGCACCGGAGACATCGGCGCCGGCGGAGGTGTCGTTAGGTCGACCGGCGTCGATGGGGGTTTTGGAGCCGGGATCGAGGCCGGGGCCGGAGCCGGGATCGAGGCTGGAGGCACGGGCGACGCCGGGGCCGGAGCCGCCGGCGGCGCCGGAGCAACCCCATCAGGGCCCGCGGGGCCCGAAGGCGCACCGGAGGGGCCTGAAAGCCCGAAGAGGCGGGCCATGGCCGACAGGAATTCCTGCACTTTGGCCGGATCCGCCCCGAACCCGGGAAGGGCGGGTATGGCGGGGGCGACTCCACAGGCATGTCCGGGGCCGCGGGGGCGGGGACGGTGCCGGGAGGGGCCTCAGCCGAGTCGCGAGACCGGCGAGGCGAAGTCCTAGAGCGATGATGCTTTTTGGACTTTTTGTGTTTTGACTTACCGGACGAAGAAGACTTCGATGCCGACGACCGGTGTGGACTCCGCGATCGACCCCTGGACCTCTCACGCGACCGGGGCTTCCGCGGAGCCGAATGCCGGGCCTCGAGGAGCTTTCGAGACCGCTCTCGCAAAGCTTTCGGGTTGAGGGCCTGGCAGTCGGTACAAGACTCCGTGTCGTGGCCTCGGCCGAGGCAGAAGAGACACTCCCAATGCGGGTCGGTGACGGACATCATCCGAGCACAGGCGCCGCAACGTTTGAAACCGGGCATCCCTACGACACCTTGATAGAAAAACAGTGAAAAAATTCACCAAAAAGTATGGTCAAAAAATGACCAGGGCACTGCTCTTCCCGGATCTGCGCTTGCTGGCGCGGAAAAAGAAGAACTGACGTCAGCGCGCAGGGCGGCGCCTAAGTACTGCCCGCGACGTCATCCCGGCGATCACGACGCCGACGACGGACGCGGAGCCGCACGACGCCGCCTACCGACGCGCAAGGGTACTGCTACGCAAAAAACTTTCCGGATCCAGCCTGACGCCTGGGGATATTCTAAGGTGAGGAATCTGTCACTAACGTGTCTCTTTCAGATTGTCAAGGCAGTAATGCTTTGTAAACGTGTGCAGCGAGGCCCACGTAGCTGCCTGACAGATAACCGGCAGCGGAACACCGGTAGCCACGTGGTAGCAGCCGTTGCCCTGGTGGAATGGGCACGCAGCCCAACAGGAGGCTCCTTCTTAGCCAAAGAATAGCAGGTCTTGATGCACAAGGTAACCCAGCGGGAGATGGTTCGTTTGTGCACCGCCCGACCTTTTTTGGCGCCCACGTAGCCAACAAAGAGCTGGTCATCCACCCGGAAGTGTTTTGTGCGGTCGATATAGAAGGAGAGCGCACGTTTTGGGTCCAGACGGTGGAGCCTCTCTTCCTCTCTGGAAGGATGCGGAGGCGGAAAGAAGGTAGGCAAAGTGATGGTCTGCCCAATGTGGAAGGCAGTAACCACCTTTGGCAAGAAGGACGGACGCGTCCGAAGAACAACCTTGTCTTGATGAACAGACAGAAAGGGAGGTTTGCAAGATAGAGCCTGGAGCTCACTCACCCGCCGAGCGGAGGTGATGGCCACCAGAAAGGCTGTCTTCAGAGTCAGAAGACGAAGAGGACAGTTATGTAGAGGCTCAAAGGGAGCGCACATTAAAAAGGTAAGAACCAAGTTCAAGTCCCACTGAGGCATTACAAACGGAACAGGAGGGAAGAGGTGCGTAATGCCTTTTAAGAACCTGTTAACAACAGGGGACTTGAAAAGGGAGGGCTGATCAGGGAGCCTGAGGAAGGCCAAGATAGCACAAAGATAACCCTTGATGGTACCCAGGGCAGAACCCTGTTGGGCCAGAGAAAGAAGGAACAGAAGGACCTCAGAAAGAGGGGCAGAAAGGGGATTCACAGCCTTTGCTGTGCACCATGCCACAAATTTGTTCCACCTGCAGGCATATACCACCTTAGTGGAGGGACGCCTGGCTGCCAGAATCACATCACAAACTTCGGGAGGCAAGTCGAAAGGAATCAACTGCCGCCGCTCAATCTCCACGCAAGCAGGTGTAGACTGGACAGGTTCGGGTGGAGGACCGTCCCCTGCGACAGAAGATCCTCCCGAAGAGGCAGACGGATCGGGGGATCTACGCTCATACTGAGTAGCTCGGGATACCAAACTCTTCGAGCCCAGTCCGGAGCCACAAGAATGACTTGGGCCCGGTCGTGCCGAATCTTCTTCAACACTCTGGGTAGAAGTGGTATAGGCGGAAAGGCGTACAATAGACCGCAACTCCACTCGTGACGTGAAAGCGTCGCCGAGCGAGTGCCGCCTTGGAAATTCCAACGCGCAGAACTGATGACATTGCGCGTTCTCTTCGGTGGCGAATAGATCTAACCAAGGCTCTCCCCACTGTAGAAAGAGTCCTTGCGCCACTTCCGAGTGAAGACGCCATTCGTGATCCATCATGCACCTGCGGCTGGGTTCGTCCGCCCTGGCGTTCAGGGAACCTGCCAGGTGTTGAACCATCAGGAACATGCCCTGATGTTCCAGCCACGTCCAGAGGCGCAGAGCCTCCTGACAAAGGGTCCACGACCCCACCCCGCCCTGTTTGTTGCAGTACCACATGGCGGTGGTGTTGTCGGTGAACACCTGCACTACCTTCCCTTTGACAGAGGGAAGGAATGCCTTCAGTGCAAGTCGGATGGCCCGGAGCTCCAGAAGGTTGATATGGAGCCGGGACTCCGCCGGAGACCAGAGGCCTCTGATCTCCGCCTCTCCCATGTGACCGCCCCATCCCAGAAGGGACGCGTCCGTCACAACTGTATGCTCTGGCTGGGGAAGGGAGAGGGATCTGCCCATGACCCATTGCCGGTTCGAGAGCCACCACTGCAACTGTGTTGCAGTCCCCTCCGAGATCTGGACGTGATCGGACAGGTTGCCCTGGTGCTGCGCCCACTGGAACTTCAGGTCCCACTGCAGAGCCCGCATATGCCATCTGGCATGATTGACCAGCAGGATGCAGGAGGCCATGAGGCCCAGCAGCCTCAGGGTTATCCGTGCCGAAACCCAGGATAAAGGCTGAAAGATCGGAATCATAGCCTGAATATCCCGGACTCGCCGTTCGGGAGGATAGGCCCGAAACTGCGTCGTGTCCAGAACTGCTCCGATGAAAGGAGCTGTGGAGAAGGAATCAGATGCGACTTGGGCACATTGATGGAGAATCACAGCGAGTGCAGGAGTTCGGCCGTAGTCTGGAGGTGGGAGACGACTGCCTGGGACGAGCCCGCCTTCAGCAGCCAGTCGTCGAGGTAGGGGAAGACTGAAACCCCTGCCCGGCGCAGATAAGCTGAGACCACCGCCATCACTTTCGTGAACACCCGAGGGGCACTGGTAAGGCCAAAGGGGAGCACGGTGAACTGAAAATGCTCGAGGCCTACCGTGAACCGAAGGTAACGCCGGTGGGCCGGCCGGACGGGGTTGTGGAAATAGGCGTCCTGCAAGTCCAACGCTACCAACCAGTCTCCGGGGTCGAGGGCAGTCAAGACCTGAGCTAGGGTGAGCATCTTGAACTTCTCCTTCCGGAGGAAGCGATTGACGTTCCGGAGGTCCAAGATAGGACGCATGTCCTCCTTGTCCCTTTTGGGCACCAGAAAGTAGTGGGAGTAGCAACCACGCCCTACTTCTGGGGTCGGAACATGCTCGATGGCCCTCTTGGCCAAGAGGGCCGTGACTTCCTTCTGTAGAAGCACCAAGTGATCCCCTGACATGCGGTGGAATTGAGGTGGCATGGCTGGGGGGTGGTCTCGAAGGGGAGGGAGTAGCCCCTTCGGACAATGTCCAAGACCCACCTGTCCGAGGTGATGGGACGCCAGTGGTGAAGGTGATGGCGGACCCTGCCCCCGACTGGCGTGCTGTGCACCTGAAAGGGGGACTAGGAGGGCTTGGAGGCCGCGGACGGGTTGGAGGTGGTGGCCTGACCCGCACGCTGGTTGCCCGAACCGCCACGGCGGTATCCACGTCCTCGGCCACGCGAAGGCGCTTGCTGCGCGGGCCGTTGGCCGGGCTGTGGACGTGACTGGGCGCCCCTTCCGTGGCCACGAAAGGGGCGAAAAGCAGATGTGAGCAGAGGACGCACAACAGCAAGGCCCAGGAACTTAGCAGTAGCCCGTGAGTCCTTGAAACGCTCCAGCGCATGGTCTGCCTTCGAACCAAAAAGACCGACTCCATCAAAGGGCATGTCCATGAGTGTATTCTGGACATCCCCTGAAAAACCAGTGGTTCTCAGCCAGGCGTGGCGACGCAGCGCCACCGTCGTTGCAAGCGATCTGCCCAGCGAGTCGGCGGTATCAAGGCCACAGCGGATGGTATATTTAGCCGCATCACGCCCTTCCGCAATGGCGCGGGTAAGCAGTGTCTGGACCTCCTCAGAGCACTGCGGCAAAACAGTCGCCACCGTATCCCACAGAGAGTGGGTGTATCGGCCCAAGAGGCAAGCGGTATTAACGGACCGCAAGCCAGCACTGGAGGAAGAGAAGCCTTCTTCCCAAAGTGATCCAGGCGCTTGGATTCCCTATCCGGAGGGGCGGTAGGGAAGGCGGTTTGGGAGGCAGAGGCTTGGACAACCAAGCTCTCAGGGGTGGGGTGTTGGGAGAGAAACAGGGGGTCGCCCGGAGCAGGGCGATGGCGTCGGGCCACGTTCCTATCCACAGGAGGCCCTCTGGTGGGTTTGGACCAGGCACCCAAAAGAACGTCAGTTAGTGCATCGTTGAACGGCAGCACAGTCTCCAAAGAGGAGGCCGCCGGCTGAAGCACTTCAGTCAGGATGTTAGTCCTGACGGCCACTGTAGGCAACTGGAGATTCAAGGCTCCAGCAGCTCTCACGCAACACCGTTGCAAAATTAGCCCCCTCCTCCGTTGCCACGGGAGGAGACAGCATGCCAGAGTCAGGGGAGGTGTCCAGACCACTGGCATCCCCAAGTTCCTCAACCCAGTCCGGGTCAAACTCGCACTGTTGTGTGAGAGGGTCCTCAGACCCCTCCCAGCTCTCCTGGTCCTCCTCAGGTTGAAAATATGGAGGAGGAGGGACATCAGGGACCCAAGGTCTCATCGGCGCCGGAACCGGCGTCGGGCGACGCCGGTCCGGCTCCATGTCCGGACCCGGAGAGAACCGGGGAACGACGCCGCCCGGAGCCCCGGACGGCGTCGGAAACGGCACCGGGGACATCGGCGTCGGCGGAGGCGTGGTTAGGTCAACCGGCGTCGATGGGGGTTGCGGCACCACCGGAGCCGGGATCGGGGCCGGAGTCGAGGCCGGGATGAAGGCCGGTGGTACAGGCGACGCCGGGACCGGAGTCGACGGCGACGCCGGAGCAACTCCATCAGGGCCCGCGGGGCCCGAAGGCGCACCGGAGGGGCCTTGAGGCCCGAAGAGGCGGGCCATGGCCGACAGGAATTCCTGTATTTCGGCCAGAGTCGCCCCCGAACCCGGGTAGGACGGGTAATGCGGGGGTAACTCGACAGGCACGTCCGGGGCCGCGGGGACGGTGCCGACAGGGACCTCAGCCGAGTCGCGAGACCGGCGAGGCGAAGTCTTAGAGCGATGACGCCGCTTAGACTTCTTGTGCTTCGACTTACCGGAGGAGCGCGAAGACTTGGATTCCGACGAACGGCGGGGACTCCGCGTCCGGCCCCTCGACCACTCCCGGGACCGGGGCTTGGTGCGGCGCGGAGCCGACTGCCGGACTTCGAGGAGCTTTCGAGACCGCTCTCGCAAAGCCTTCGGATTAAGTTTCCGGCAGTCAGGGCACGACTTCGTGTCGTGGTCTCGGCCGAGACAAAAGAGACACTCGAGGTGCGGGTCCGTGATCAACATCATGCGACCACATTCCTCCCAGGGCTTAAAGCCGGGCATCCCTACGACACCTTAGGAGTCGTGAAGACTCGTTGAAGAAACAGTGAAAAAATTCACCAAAAAAGATAGTCAAAAAGTGACTAGGGCACTGCTCTTCCCGGATCTGCGCTTACTGGCGCGGAAAAAGAAGAACTGACGTCAGCGCGCAGGGGCGGCGCCGCCTAAGTACTGCCCGCGACGTCATCCCGGCGATCACGACGCCGACGACGGACGCGGGCCGCACGACGCCGCCTACCGACGCGCAAGGGTACTGCTACGCAAAAACTTTCCGGATCCAGCCTGACGCCTGGGGATATTCTAAGGTAAGGAATCTGTCACTAACGTGTCTCTTTCAGATGCACAAGTTACTAACTTGTGTAACGATATATCTGTAAGAGACAGTAGTTAGTGATAGATTCCTTACCTTAGAATATCCCCAGGCGTCAGGCTGGATCCGAAAGTTGCGAAGCAGTACCCTTGCGCGTCGGTAGGCGGCGTCGTGCGGCTCCGCGTCCGTCGTCGGCGTCGTGACTCGCCGGGATGACGTCGCGGGCAGTACTTAGGCGCCGCCCCTGCGCGCTGACGTCAGTTCTGCTGCACGACTTTCCGCGCCAGGAACGCAGAGCCATGCAGAAAGCTGACACAGGTGTCTGAAAAATACTAGGGCCCTGAAAGGGATGTCCTTAACCCTAGAAATCAGTTCGCAGAACGGGGGAGGATGGGTGGGGCGGTAAGGAATCTATCACTAACTACTGTCTCTTACAGATATATCGTTACACAAGTTAGTAACTTGTGCATCTGAAAGAGACACGTTAGTGATAGATTCCTTACCTTAGAATAGATACCCCAGCAATACCAACCCCGGTGGTGGGTCTGCGAACAAAGATCAGACAAGGAAGTCCTGGAGGACAGAACGGCCAAAGAAGCCGTCCCTCCGGACCTGACTGTCAAGGCAGTAATGCTTAGTAAACGTGTGCAGCGAGGCCCACGTAGCTGCCTGACAGATAACCGGCAGCGGAACACCGCGGCCCAAGGCCGTGGTAGCAGCCGTTGCCCTGGTGGAATGGGCACGCAGCCCAACAGGAGGCTCCTTCTTGGCCAAAGAATAGCAGGTCTTGATGCACAAGGTAACCCAGCGGGAGACGGTCCTCTTGTGCACCGCCCGACCTTTTGGCGCCCACGTAGCCAACAAAGAGCTGGTCATCCACCCGGAAGTGTTTTGTGCGGTCGATATAGAAGGAGAGCGCACGTTTTGGGTCCAGACGGTGGAGCCTCTCTTCCTCTCTGGAAGGATGCGGAGGCGGAAAGAAGGTGGGCAAAGTGATGGTCTGCCCAATGTGGAAAGCAGTAACCACCTTTGGCAAGAAGGACGGACGCGTCCGAAGAACAACCTTGTCTGGATGAACAGACAGAAAGGGAGGTTTGCAAGATAGAGCCTGGAGCTCACTCACCCGCCGAGCGGAGGTGATGGCCACTAGAAAGGCAGTCTTCAGAGTCAGAAGACGAAGAGGACAGTTATGCAGAGGCTCAAAGGGAGCGCACATTAAGAGGTAAGAACCAAGTTCAAGTCCCACTGAGGCATTACAAACGGAACAGGAGGGAAGAGGTGAGTAATGCCTTTTAAGAACCTGTTAACAACAGGGGACTTGAAAAGGGAGGGCTGATCAGGAGCCTGAGGAAGGCCGAGATAGCACAAAGATAACCCTTGACGGTACCCAGGGCAGAACCCTGTTGGGCCAGAGAGAAGGAACAGAAGGACCTCAGAAAGAGGGGCAGAAAGGGGATCCACAGCCTTTGCTGTGCACTGCATGCCACAAATTTGTTCCACCTGCAGGCGTATACCACCTTAGTGGAGGGACGCCTGGCTGCCAGAATCACATCACAAACTTCGGGAGGCAGAGTCGAAAGGAATCAACTGCCGCCGCTCAATCTCCACGCAAGCAGGTGTAGACTGGACAGGTTCGGGTGGAGGACCGTCCCCTGCTGCTGCGACAGAAGATCCTCCCGAAGAGGCAGACGGATCGGGGGATCTATGCTCATACTGAGTAGCTCGGGATACCAAACTCTTGAGCCCAGTCCGGAGCCACAAGAATGACTTGGGCCCGGTGCGTGCCGAATCTTCTTCAACACTCTGGGTAGAAGTGGTATAGGCGGAAAGGCGTACAACAGACCGCAACTCCACTCGCGGCGAAAGCGTCGCCGAGCGAGTGCCGCCTTGGAAATTCCAACGCGCAGAACTGATGACATTGCGCGTTCTCTTCGGTGGCGAATAGATCTAACCAAGGCTCTCCCCACTGTAGAAAGAGTCCTTGCGCCACTTCCGAGTGAAGACGCCATTCGTGATCCATCATGCACCTGCGGCTGAGTTCGTCCGCCCTGGCGTTCAGAGAACCTGCCAGGTGTTGAACCATCAGGAACATGCCCTGATGTTCCAGCCATGTCCAGAGGCGCAGAGCCTCCTGACAAAGGGTCCAAGACCCCACCCCGCCCTGTTTGTTGCAGTACCACATGGCGGTGGTGTTGTCCGTGAACACCTGCACTACCTTCCCTTTGACATAGGGAAGGAATGCCTTGAGTGCAAGCCGGATCGCCCGGAGCTCCAGAAGGTTGATATGGAGCCGGGACTCCGCCGGAGACCAGAGGCCTCTGATCTCCGCCTCTCCCATGTGACCGCCCCAACCCAGAAGGGACGCGTCCGTCACAACTGTATGCTCTGGCTGGGGAAGGAGAGGGATCTGCCCATGACCCATTGCCGGTTCGAGAGCCACCACTGCAACTGTTTTGCAGTCCCCTCCGAGATCTGGACGTGATCGGACAGGTTGCCCTGGTGCTGCGCCCACTGGAACTTCAGGTCCCACTGCAGAGCCCGCATATGCCATCTGGCATGATTGACCAGCAGGATGCAGGAGGCCATGAGGCCCAGCAGCCTCAGGGTCATCCGTACCGAAACCCAGGATAAAGGCCGAAAGATCGGAATCATAGCCTGAATATCCCGGACTCGCCGTTCGGGAGGATAGGCCCGAAACTGCGTCGTGTCCAGAACTGCTCCGATGAAAAGGAGCTGTGGAGAAGGAATTAGATGCGACTTCGGCACATTGATGGAGAACCCCAGCGAGTGCAGGAGTTCGGCCGTAGTCTGGAGGTGGGAGACGACTGCCTGGGACGAGCCCTGCCTTCAGCAGCCAGTCGTCGAGGTAGGGGAAGACTGAAACCCCTGCCCGGCGCAGATGAGCTGCGACCACCGCCATCACTTTCGTGAACACCCGAGGGGCACTGGTAAGGCCAAAGGGAGCACGGTGAACTGAAAATGCTCGGGGCCTACCGTGAACCGAAGGTAACGCCGGTGGGCCGGCAGGACGGGGATGTGGAAATACGCGTCCTGCAAGTCCAACGCTACCAACCAGTCTCCAGGGTCGAGGGCAGTCAAGACCTGAGCTAGGGTGAGCATCTTGAACTTCTCCTTCCGGAGGAAGCGATTGACGTTCCGGAGGTCCAAGATAGGACGCATGTCCTCCTTGTCCTTTTTGGGCACCAGAAAGTAGTGGGAGTAGCAACCACGCCCTACTTCTGGGGTCGGAACATGCTCGATGGCCCTCTTGGTCAAGAGGGCAGTGACTTCCTTCTGTAGAAGCACCAAGTGATCCCCTGACATGCGGTGGAATTGAGGTGGCATGGCTGGGGGGTGGTCTCGAAGGGGAGGGAGTAGCCCCTTCGGACAATGTCCAAGACCCACCTGTCCGAGGTGATGGTGCGCCAGTGGGGAAGGTGATGGCGGACCCTGCCCCCTACTGGCGTGCCGTGCACCTGAAAGGAGGGACTAGGAGGGCTTGGAGGCCGCGGACGGGTTGGAGGTGGTGGCCTGACCCGCACGCTGGTTGCCCGATCCGCCACGGCGGAATCCACGTCCTCGGCCACGCGAAGACGCCTGCTGCGCGGGCCGGTGGCTGGGCTGCTGACGTGAAGGGGCGCCCCTACCGTGGCCACGATAGGGGCGAAAAGCAGAAGGCAGCGGAGGGCGTGTAGCAGAAAGGCCCAGGGACTTGGCAGTAGCCCGTGAGTCCTTAAAGCGCTCCAACGCATGGTCTGCTTTGGACCCAAAAAGACCGACTCCATCAAAGGGCATGTCCATGAGAGTATTCTGGACATCCCCTGAAAACCAGTGGTTCTCAGCCAGGCGTGGCGTCGGAGCGCCACCGTCGTTGCAATCGACCTGCCCAGCGAGTCGGCGGTGTCAAGGCCACAACGGATAGTGTATTTGGCCGCATCCCTTCCTTCCGCAATGGCGCGGGAAAGCAGTGCCTGGACCTCCTCAGGGCACTGGGGCAAAACATCCGCCACCGAATCCCACAGGGAGTGGGTATATCGGCCCAAAAGGCAAGCGGTGTTAACGGACCGCAAGCCAGCACTGGAGGAAGAAAAACCTTTCTTCCCAAACTGATCCAGGCGTTTGGATTCCCTATCCGGAGGAGCGGTAGGGAAGGCGGTTTGGGAAGCGGAGGCTTGGACAACCAAGCTCTCAGGAGTGGGGTGGACAGAAAGAAACAGGGGTCGCCCGGAGGCGGGGCGATGGCGTCGTGACACGTTCCGATCCACAGGAGCCCCTGTGTTGGGCTTGGACCAGGCGCCCAAAGAACGTCAGTGAGGGCGTCGTTAAACGGCAGCACAGTCTCCGCAGAGGAGGCTGCCGGCTGAAGCACCTCTGTCAAGATGTTAGGCTTGACCGTCAAAGTAAGGGAGCTGGAGACGTAAGGCCCCAGCAGCCCTACGCAACACCGTACCAAAATTGGCCCCCTCCTCCGTAGCCACGGGAGGGAGACAGCATGCCAGTGTCAGGGGAAGTATCCAGACCACTGGCCTCCCCTAGACTCTCTGTCCAGTCCTCATCATACTGACAGTTGCGCGTCAGAGGGTCATCAGACCCCTCCCAGTCCCTCCTGGTCCTCCTCTGGTTCAAAATAAGGAGGAGGAGGGACATTTGGGACCCAAGGTCCCATCGGCGCCGGAGCCGGCGTCGAGCGGCGTCGCTCCGGGTCCATGTCCGGAGCCGGAAGGAACTGGGGGACGACGCCGCCCGGAGCCCAGGGCGTCGTCGAGAACGGCACCGGAGACATCGGCGCCGGCGGAGGTGTTGTGAGGTCGACCGGCGTCGATGGGGGTTGTGGAGCCGGGATCGAGGCCGGGGCCGAAGCCGGAGCCGGGATCGAGGCTGGAGGCACGGGCGACGCCGGGGCCGGAGCCGCCGGCGGCGCCGGAGCAACCCCATCATGGCCCGCGGGGCCCGAAGGCGCACCGGAGGGGCCTGAAGGCCCGAAGAGGCGGGCCATGGCCGACAGGAACTCCTGTACCTTGGCCGGATCCGCCCCCGAACCTGGGAAGGGCGGGTATGGCGGGGCGACTCCACAGGCAAGTCCGGGGCCGCGGGGGCGGGGACGGTGCCGGGAGGGGCCTCAGCCGAGTCGCGAGACCGGCGAGGCGAAGTCCGAGAGCGACGATGCTTCTTGGACTTCTTGTGCTTAGACTTACCGGACGAAGAAGACTTCGACGCCGACGACCGGTGTGCACTCCGCGAGCGACTCCTGGACCTCTCACGCGACCGGGGCCTCCGTGGAGCCGAATGCCGGGCCTCGAGGAGCTTTCGAGACCGCTCTCGCAAAGCTTTCGGGTTGAGGGCCTGGCATTCGGGACAAGACTCGGTGTCGTGGCCTCGGCCGAGGCAGAAGAGACACTCCCAATGCGGGTCGGTGACGGACATCATCCGCGCACAGGCGCCGCATCGCTTGAAGCCGGGCATCCCTCGACACCTTAAAGATGGAAAAAACAGTGAAAAAATCACCAAAAAGTATGGTCAAAAATTGACCAGGGCACTGCTCTTCCCGGATCTGCGCTTGCTGGCGCGGAAAAGAAGAACTGACGTCAGCGCGCAGGGGCGGCGCCTAAGTACTGCCCGCGACGTCATCCCGGCGATCACGACGCCGACGACGGACGCGGAGCCGCACGATGCCGCCTACCGACGCGCAAGGGTACTGCTACGCAAAACTTTCCGGATCCAGCCTGACGCCTGGGGATATTCTAAGGTAAGGAATGCGACGTCGCTCCGGGTCCATGTCCGGAGCCGGAAGGAACTGGGGGACGACGCCGCCCGGAGCCCAGGGCGTCGTCGAGAACGGCACCGGAGACATCGGCGCCGGCGGAGGTGTTGTGAGGTCGACCGGCGTCGATGGGGGTTGTGGAGCCGGGATCGAGGCCGGGGCCGAAGCCGGAGCCGGGATCGAGGCTGGAGGCACGGGCGACGCCCGGGGCCGGAGCCGCCGGCGGCGCCGGAGCAACCCCATCATGGCCCGCGGGGCCCGAAGGCGCACCGGAGGGGCCTGGAAGGCCCGAAGAGGCGGGCCATGGCCGACAGGAACTCCTGTACCTTGGCCGGGATCCGCCCCCGAACCTGGGAAGGGCGGGTATGGCGGGGCGACTCCACAGGCAAGTCCGGGGCCGCGGGGGCGGGGACGGTGCCGGGAGGGGCCTCAGCCGAGTCGCGAGACCGGCGAGGCGAAGTCCGAGAGCGACGATGCTTCTTGGACTTCTTGTGCTTAGACTTACCGGACGAAGAAGACTTCGACGCCGACGACCGGTGTGCACTCCGCGAGCGACTCCTGGACCTCTCACGCGACCGGGGCCTCCGTGGAGCCGAATGCCGGGCCTCGAGGAGCTTTCGAGACCGCTCTCGCAAAGCTTTCGGGTTGAGGGCCTGGCATTCGGGACAAGACTCGGTGTCGTGGCCTCGGCCGAGGCAGAAGAGACACTCCCAATGCGGGTCGGTGACGGACATCATCCGCGCACAGGCGCCGCATCGCTTGAAGCCGGGCATCCCTACGACACCTTAAAGATGGAAAAAACAGTGAAAAAATCACCAAAAAGTATGGTCAAAAATTGACCAGGGCACTGCTCTTCCCGGATCTGCGCTTGCTGGCGCGGAAAAGAAGAACTGACGTCAGCGCGCAGGGCGGCGCCTAAGTACTGCCCGCGACGTCATCCCGGCGATCACGACGCCGACGACGGACGCGGAGCCGCACGATGCCGCCTACCGACGCGCAAGGGTACTGCTACGCAAAACTTTCCGGATCCAGCCTGACGCCTGGGGATATTCTAAGGTAAGGAATCTATCACTAACGTGTCTCTTTCAGATAGGGATGTCCTTAACCCTAGAAATCAGTTCGCAGAACGGGGAGGATGGGTGGGGCGGTAAGGAATCTGTCACTAACTACTGTCTCTTTCAGATATATCGTTACACAAGTTAGTAACTTGTGCATCTGAAAGAGACACGTTAGTGACAGATTCCTTACCTTAGAATAGATACCCCAGCAATACCAACCCCGGTGGTGGGTCTGCGAACAAAGATCAGACAAGGAAGTCCTGGAGGACAGAACGGCCAAAGAAGCCGTCCCTCCGGACCTGACTGTCAAGGCAGTAATGTTTTGTAAACATGTGCAGCGAGGTCCACGTAGCTGCCTGACAGATAACCGGCAGCGGAACCCCGCGGCCCAAGGCCGTGGTAGCAGCCGTTGCCCTGGTGGAATGGGCACGCAGCCCAACAGGAGGCTCCTTCTTAGCCAAAGAATAGCAGGTCTTGATGCACAAGGTAACCCAGCGGGAGATGGTTCGTTTGTGCACCGCCCGACCTTTTTTGGCGCCCACGTAGCCAACAAAGAGCTGGTCATCCACCCGGAAGTGTTTTGTGCGGTCGATATAGAAGGAGAGCGCACGTTTTGGGTCCAGACGGTGGAGCCTCTCTTCCTCTCTGGAAGGATGCGGAGGCGGAAAGAAGGTAGGCAAAGGGATGGTCTGCCCAATGTGGAAGGCAGTAACCACCATTGGCAAGAAGGACGGACGCGTCCGAAGAACAACCTTGTCTGGATGAACAGACAGAAAGGGAGGTTTGCAAGATAGAGCCTGGAGCTCACTCACCCGTCGAGCGGAGGTGATGGCCACCAGAAAGGCTGTCTTCAGAGAGAGAAGACGGAGAGGACAATTATGTAGAGGCTCAAAGGGAGCGCACATTAAAAAGGTAAGAACCAAGTTCAAGTCCCACTGAGGCATCACAAACGGAACAGGAGGGAAGAGGTGTGTAATGCCTTTTAAGAACCTGTTAACAACAGGGGACTTGAAAAGAGAGGGCTGATCAGGGAGCCTGAGGAAGGCCGAGATAGCACAAAGATAACCCTTGATGGTACCCAGGGCAGAACCCTGTTGGGCCAGAGAAAGAAGGAACAGAAGGACCTCAGAGAGAGGGGCAGAAAGGGGATCCACAGCCTTTGCTGTGCACCATGCCACAAATTTGTGCCACCTGCAGGCGTATACCACCTTAGTGGAGGGACGCCTGGCTGCCAGAATCACATCACAAACTTCGGGAGGCAAGTCGAAAGGAATCAACTGCCGCCGCTCAATCTCCACGCAAGCAGGTGTAGACTGGACAGGTTCGGGTGGAGGACCGTCCCCTGCTGCTGCGACAGAAGATCCTCCCGAAGAGGCAGACGGATCGGGGGATCTACGCTCATATTGAGTAGCTCTGGATACCAAACTCTTCGAGCCCAGTCCGGAGCCACAAGAATGACTTGGGCCCGGTCGTGCCGAATCTTCTTCAACACTCTGGGTAGAAGTGGTATAGGCGGAAAGGCGTACAACAGACCGCAACTCCACTCGCGACGAAAAGCGTCGCCGAGCGAGTGCCGCCTTGGAAATTTCAACGCGCAGAACTGATGACATTGCGCGTTCTCTTCGATGGCGAATAGATCTAACCAAGGCTCTCCCCATTGTAGAAAGAGTCCTTGCGCCACTTCCGAGTGAAGACGCCATTCGTGATCCATCATGCACCTGCGGCTGAGTTCGTCCGCCCTGGCGTTCAGGGAACCTGCCAGGTGTTGAACCATCAGGAACATGCCCTGATGTTCCAGCCATGTCCAGAGGCGCAGAGCCTCCTGACAAAGGGTCCACGACCCCACCCCGCCCTGTTTGTTGCAGTACCACATGGCGGTGGTGTTGTCGGTGACACCTGCACTACCTTCCCTTTGACAGAGGGAAGGAATGCCTTGAGTGAAAGTCGGATCGCCCGGAGCTCCAGAATGTTGATATGGAGCCGGGACTCCGCCGGAGACCAGAGGCCTCTGATCTCCGCCTCTCCCATGTGACCGCCCCATCCCAGAAGGGACGCGTCCGTCACAACTGTGTGCTCTGGCTGGGGAAGGGAGAGGGATCTGCCCATGACCCATTGCCGGTTCGAGAGCCACCACTGCAACTGTTTTGCAGTCCCCTCCGAGATCTGGACGTGATCGGACAGGTTGCCCTGGTGCTGCGCCCACTGGAACTTCAGGTCCCACTGCAGAGCCCGCATATGCCATCTGGCATGATTGACCAGCAGGATGCAGGAGGCCATGAGGCCCAGCAGCCTCAGGATCATCCGTGCCGAAACCCAGGATAAAGGCTGAAAGATCGGAATCATAGCCTGAATATCCCGGACTCGCCGTTCGGGAGGATAGGCCCGAAACTGCGTCGTGTCCAGAACTGCTCCGATGAAAAGGAGCTGTGGAGAAGGAATCAGATGCGACTTCGGCACATTGATGGAGAACCCCAGCGAGTGCAGGAGTTCGGCCGTAGTCTGGAGGTGGGAGACGACTGCCTGGGACGAGCCCGCCTTCAGCAGCCAGTCGTCGAGGTAGGGGAAGACTGAAACCCCTGCCCGGCGCAGATGAGCTGCGACCACCGCCATCACTTTCGTGAACACCCGAGGGGCACTGGTAAGGCCAAAGGGGAGCACGGTGAACTGAAAATGCTCGAGGCCTACCGTGAACCGAAGGTAACGCCGGTGGGCCGGCAGGACGAGGATGTGGAAATAGGCGTCCTGCAAGTCCAACGCTACCAACCAGTCTCCGGGGTCGAGGGCAGTCAAGACCTGAGCTAGGGTGAGCATCTTGAACTTCTCCTTCCGGAGGAAGCGATTGACGTTCCGGAGGTCCAAGATAGGACGCATGTCCTCCTTGTCCTTTTTGGGCACCAGAAAGTAGTGGGAGTAGCAACCACGCCCTACTTCTGGGGTCGGAACATGCTCGATGGCCCTCTTGGCCAAGAGGGCCGTGACTTCCTTCTGTAGAAGCACCAAGTGATCCCCTGACATGCGGTGGAATTGAGGTGGCATGGCTGGGGGGTGGTCTCGAAGGGAGGGAGTAGCCCCTTCAGACAATGTCCAAGACCCACCTGTCCGAGGTGATGGGACGCCAGTGGTGAAGGTGATGGCGGACCCTGCCCCCGACTGGCGTGCTGTGCACCTGAAAGGAGGGACTAGGAGGGCTTGGAGGCCGTGGACGGGTTGGAGGTGGTGGCCTGATCCGCACGCTGGTTGCCCGAACCGCCACGGCGGTATCCACGTCCTCGGCCACGCGAAGGCGCTTGCTGCGCGGGCCGTTGGCCGGGCTGCGGACGTGACTGGGCGCCCCTTCCGTGGCCACGAAAGGGGCGAAAAGCAGACGTGAGCGGAGGGCGCACAACAGCAAGGCCCAGGGACTTAGCAGTAGCCCGAGAGTCCTTGAAACGCTCCAGCGCATGGTCTGCCTTCGAACCAAAAAGACCGACACCATCAAAGGGCATGTCCATGAGTGTATTCTGGACATCTCCCGAAAAACCAGTGGTTCTCAGCCAGGCGTGGCGACGCAGCGCCACCGTCGTTGCAAGCGATCTGCCCAGCGAGTCGGCGGTATCAAGGCCACAGCGGATGGTATATTTAGCCGCATCACGCCCTTCCGCAATGGCGCGGGTAAGCAGTGTCTGGACCTCCTCAGAACACTGCGGCAAAACAGTTGCCACCGAATCCCACAGGAGTGGGTGTATCGGCCCAAGAGGCAAGCGGTATTAACAGACCGCAAGCCAGCACTGGAGGAAGAGAAAGCCTTCTTCCCAAAGTGATCCAGGCGCTTGGATTCCCTATCCGGAGGGGCGGTAGGGAAGGCGGTTTGGGAGGCAGAGGCTTGGACAACCAAGCTCTCAGGGGTGGGGTGTTGGGAGAGAAACAGGGGGTCGCCCGGAGCAGGGCGATGGCGTCGGGCCACGTTCCTATCCACAGGAGCCCCTGTGGTGGGTTTGGACCAGGCACCCAAAGAACGTCAGTCAGTGCCTCGTTGAACGGCAGCACAGTCTCCGAAGAGGAGGCCGCCGGCTGAAGCACTTCAGTCAGGATGTTAGACCTGACGACCACTGTAGGCAACTGGAGATTCAAGGCTCCAGCAGCTCTACGCAACACCGTTGCAAAATTAGCCCCCTCCTCCGTTGCCACGGGAGGAGACAGCATGCCAGAGTCAGGGGAGGTATCCAGACCACTGGCATCCCCAAGTTCCTCAACCCAGTCCGGGTCAAACTCGCACTGTTGTGTGAGAGGGTCGTCAGACCCCTCCCAGCTCTCCTGGTCCTCCTCAGGTTGAAAATATGGAGGAGGAGGGCCATCAGGGACCCAAGGTCTCATCGGCGCCGGATACGGCGTCGGGCGACGCCGTTCCGGCTCCATGTCCGGACCCGGAGAGAACCGGGGGACGACGCCGCCCGGAGCCCCGGACGGCGTCGGAAACGGCACCGGGGACATCGGCGTAGGCGTGGTTAGGTCAACCGGCGTAGATGGGGGTTGCGGCCCCACCGGAGCCGGGGTCGAGGCCGGGACCGGAGCCGAGGCCGGGACGAAGGCTGGTGGGACAGGCGACGCCGGGACCGGAGTCGACGGCGACGCCGGAGCAACCCCATCAGGGCCCGCGGGGCCCGGAGGCGCACCGGAGGGACCTTGAGGCCCGAAGAGGCGGGCCATGGGCGACAGGAATTCCTGTATATCGGCCTGAGTCGCCCCCGAGCCCGGGTAGGGCGGGTACTGCGGGGGTAACTCGACAGGCACGTCCGGGGCCGCGGGGGCGGGGACGGTGCCGACAGGGACCTCAGCCGAGTCGCGAGACCGGCGAGGCGAAGTCTTAGAGCGATGACGCCGCTTAGACTTCTTGTGCTTCGACTTACCGGAGGAGCGCGAAGACTTTGAATCCGACGAACGGCGGGGACTCCGCGTCCGGCCTCTCGACCTCTCCCGGGACCGGGGCTTGGTGCGGCGCGGAACCGAATGCCGGACTTCAAGGAGCTTTCGAGACCGCTCTCGCAAAGCCTTAGGATGAAGTTTCCGGCAGTCAGGACATGACTTCGTGTCGTGGTCTCGGCCGAGACAAAAGAGACACTCGAGGTGCGGGTCCGTGATCGACATCATGCGACCACATTCCTCGCAGGGCTTAAAGCCGGGCATCCCTACGACACCTTAGGAGTCGTGAAGACTCGTTGAAGAAACACTGAAAAAATTCACCAAAAAAGATAGTCAAAAAGTGACTAGGGCACTGCTCTTCCCGGATCTGCGCTTACTGGCGCGGAAAAAGAAGAACTGACGTCAGCGCGCAGGGGCGGCGCCTAAGTACTGCCCGCGACGTCATCCCGGCGATCACGACGCCGACGACGGACGCGGAGCTGCACGACGCCGCCTACCGACGCGCAAGGGTACTGCTACGCAAAAAACTTTCCGGATCCAGCCTGACGCCTGGGGATATTCGAAGGTAAGGAATCTGTTCTAAGGTAAGGAATCTGTCACTAACGTGTCTCTTTCAGATACACAAGGTTACCCAGCGGGAGATGGTTCTCTTGTGCACCGCCCGACCTTTTTTGGCGCCCACGTAGCCAACAAAGAGCTGGTCATCCACCCAGAAATGACGTGTGCGGTCGATGTAAAAGGAAAGCGCACGTTTTGGGTCCAGATGGTGGAGCCTCTCTTCCTCTCTGGAAGGATGCGGAGGCGGAAAGAAGGTGGGCAAAGTGATGGTCTGCCCAATGTGGAAGGCAGTAACCACCTTTGGCAAGAAGGACGGACGCGTCCTAAGAACAACCTTGTCTGGATGGACAGACAGAAAGGGAGGTTTACATGATAGAGCCTGGAGCTCACTCACCCGCCGAGCGGAGGTGATGGCCACCAGAAAGGCAGTCTTCAGAGTCAGAAGACGAAGAGGACAGTTATGTAAAGGCTCAAAGGGAGCGCACATAAGAAAGGTAAGAACCAAGTTCAAGTCCCACTGAGGCATCACAAACGGAACAGGAGGGAAGAGGTGTGTAATGCCTTTTAGAAACCTGTTAACAACAGGGGACTTGAAAAGGGAGGGCTGATCAGGAAGCCTGAGGAAGGCCGAGAGGGCACAAAGATGGCCCTTGATGGTACCCAGGGCAGAACCCTGTTGGGCCAGGGAAAGAAGGAACAGGAGAACCTCAGAGAGAGGGGCAGAAAGGGGATTCACAGCCTTTGCTGTGCACCATGCCACAAACTTGTTCCACCTGCAGGCGTATACCACCTTAGTGGAGGGACGCCTGGCTGCCAGAATCACATCACAAACTTCGGGAGGCAAGTCGAAATGAATCAACTGCCGCCGCTCAATCTCCACGCAAGCAGGTGGAGGCTGGACAGGTTCGGGTGGAGGACCGTCCCCTGCTGCTGCGACAGAAGATCCTCCCGAAGAGGCAGACGGATCGGGGGATCTACGCTCATACTGAGTAGCTCGGGATACCAAACTCTTCGAGCCCAGTCTGGAGCCACAAGGATGACTTGGGCCCGGTCGCGCCGAATCTTCTTCAACACTCTGGGTAGAAGTGGTATAGGCGGAAAGGCGTACAACAGACCGCAACTCCACTCGCGACGAAAAGCGTCGCCGAGCGAGTGCCGCCTTGGAAATTCCAACGCGCAGAACTGATGACATTGCGCGTTCTCTTCGGTGGCGAATAGATCTAACCAAGGCTCTCCCCACTGTAGAAAGAGTCCTTGCGCCACTTCCGAGTGAAGACGCCATTCGTGATCCATCATGCACCTGCGGCTGAGGTTCGTCCGCCCTGGCGTTCAGGGAACCTGCCAGGTGTTGAACCATCAGGAACATGCCCTGATGTTCCAGCCATGTCCAGATGCGCAGAGCCTCCTGACAAAGGGTCCACGACCCCACCCCGCCTTGTTTGTTGCAGTACCACATGGTGGTGGTGTTGTCTGTGAACACCTGCACTACCTTCCCTTTGACAGAGGGAAGGAATGCCTTGAGTGCAAGTCGGATCGCCCGGAGCTCCAGAAGGTTGATATGGAGCCGGGACTCCGCCGGAGACTAGAGGCCTCTGATCTCCGCCTCTCCCATGTGACCGCCCCATCCCGGAAGGGACGCGTCCGTCACAACTGTGTGCTCTGGCTGGGGAAGGGAGAGGGATCTGCCCATGACCCAATGCCGGTTTGAGAGCCACCACTGCAACTGTTTTGCAGTCCCCTCCGAGATCTGGACGTGATCGGACAGGTTGCCCTGGTGCTGCGCCCACTGGAACTTCAGGTCCCACTGCAGAGCCCGCATATGCCATCTGGCATGATTGACCAGCAGGATGCAGGAAGCCAAGAGGCCCAGCAGCCTCAGGGTCATCCGTACCGAAACCCAGGATAAAGGCTGAAAGATTGGAATCATAGCCCGAATATCCCGGACTCGCCGTTCGGGAGGATAGGCCCGAAACTGCGTCGTGTCCAGAACTGCTCCGATGAAAAGGAGCTGTGGAGAAGGAATCAGATGCGACTTCGGCACATTGATGGAGAACCCCAGCGAGTGCAGGAGTTCGGCCGTAGTCTGGAGGTGGGAGACGACTGCCTGGGACGAGCCCGCCTTCAGCAACCAGTCGTCGAGGTAGGGGAAGACTGGAACCCCTGCCCGGCGCAGATGAGCTGCGACCACCGCCATCACTTTCGTGAACACCCGAGGGGCACTTGTAAGGCCAAAGGGGAGCACGGTGAACTGAAAATGCTCGAGGCCTACCGTGAACCGCAGGTAACGCCGGTGGGCCGGCAGGACGGGGATGTGAAAATAAGCGTCCTGCAAGTCCAACGCTACCAACCAGTCTCCAGGGTCGAGGGCAGTCAAGACCTGAGCTAGGGTGAGCATCTTGAACTTCTCCTTCCGGAGGAAGCGATTGACGTTCCGGAGGTCCAAGATAGGACGCATGTCCTCCTTGTCCTTTTTGGGCACCAGGAAGTAGTGGGAGTAGCAACCACGCCCAACTTCTGGGGTCGGAACATGCTCGATGGCCCTCTTGGCCAAGAGGGCCGTGACTTCCTTCTGCAGAAGTACCAAGTGATCCCCTGACATGCGGTGGAATTGAGGTGGCATGGCTGGGGGTGGTCTCGAAGGGAGGGAGTAGCCCCTTCGGACAATGTCCAAGACCCACCTGTCCGAGGTGATGGGACGACAGTGGTGAAGGTGATGGCGGACCCTGCCCCCTACTGGCGTGCTGTGCACCGGAAAGGAGGGACTAGGAGGGCTTGGAGGCCGCGGACGTGTTGGAGGTGGTGGCCTGACCCGCACGCTGGTTGCCCGAACCGCCACGGCGGTATCCACGTCCTCGGCCACGCGTAGACGCTTGCTGCGCGGGCCGGTGGCTGGGCAGCTGACGTGACTGGGCGCCCCTTCCGTGGCCACGAAAGGGGCGAAAAGCAGAGCTGAGCGGAGGGCTTACAACAGAAAGGCCCAGGGACTTGGCCGTAGCCCGTGAGTCCTTAAACCGCTCCAGCGCATGGTCTGCCTTTGAACCAAAAAGACCGACTCCATCAAAGGGCATGTCCATGAGTGTATTCTGGACATCACCCGAGAAACCAGTTGTTCTCAGCCAGGCGTGGCGACGTAGCGCCACCGTCGTCGCAAGCATTCTGCCCAGCGAGTCGGCGGTATCAAGGCCACAACGGATGGTGTATTTAGCCGCATCTCGCCCTTCCGCAATGGCGCGGGTAAGCAGTGTCTGGACCTCCTCAGAACACTGCGGCAAAACAGCCGCCACCGAATCCCACAGGGAGTGGGTATATCGGCCCAAAAGGCAAGCGGTGTTGACGGACCGCAAGCCAGCACTGGAGGAAGAAAAAGCCTTCTTCCCAAATTGGTCCAGGCGTTTGGATTCCCTATCTGGAGGGGCGGTAGGGAGAGGCGGTTTGGGAGGCAGAGGCTTGGACAACCAAGCTCTCGGGGGTGGGATGTTGGGAGAGAAACAAGGGGTCGCCCGGAGCAGGGCGATGGCGTCGGGCCACGTTCCTATCCACAGGAGCCCCTGTGGTGGGCTTGGACCAGGCACCCAAAAGAACGTCAGTGAGTGCATCATTAAACGGCAGCACAGTCTCCGAAGAGGAAGCCGCCGGCTGAAGCACTTCCGTCAGGAGATTAGTCCTGACAGCCACAGTAGGCAATTGGAGATGTAAGGCTCCAGCTGCTCTACGCAACACCGTTGCAAAGTTAGCTCCATCCTCCGTAGCCACGGGAGGAGACAGCATGCCAGTGTCAGGGGAGGTGTCTAGACCACTGGCATCCCCAAGTTCCTCAGCCCAGTCCGGATCATACTCACACTGTTGTGTGAGAGGGTCCTCAGACTCCTCCCAGCTCTCTTGGTCCTCCTCAGGTTCAAAATATGGAGGAGGAGGGACATTTGGGACCCAAGGTCTCATCGGCGCCGGAGCCGGCGTCGAGCGGCCGTCGGTCCGGCTCCATGTCCGGAGCCGGAGAGAGCCGGGGACCGACGCCGTCCGGAGCCCCGGACGGCGTCAGGAACGGCACCGGGGACATCGGCGGAGGCGTGGTTAGGTCAACCGGCGCCGATGGGGGTTGCGGTACCACCGGAGCCGGGATCGAGGC
>CAWUFW010023094.1:0-82400 GCA_963921515.1 Calotriton arnoldi | reverse complement strand
AAGAGCAGTCAGGAATTACTGGAGGAACATGTTTTAAGCATTTTACAGTACCAAAATGGTTCACAAGTAATTGACACGACTCAATCGAAATCAGACACCAATTTATAAAAATAGAGCTTATGTTTATGTAAATTTAGACACCAAAACAAACTTTGTATCATATATATAACCGGAGTTATGAATTTTCAAAGCATTAGAAAATAAATGCATTAAATACTGCAGACATTTAACACTGCAGTCAATTGGAAAATCTGCTAGTGATACTCGGTCACTTCAGGGTTGAGTTACTTTCTACCCTCGCAGGATAGAGGTCGTTGGGGCCCATGACCAATGTTCAACAGTCAGATCACCTTTACCTTGCTCTGGGAGTTTCGGGTGCAGAGGTAGCTTCCAAGCTGTCATTGGGCTTTAAACAGGGCTTTTCACATTGCGGTCAATGGGAAAAGCTGTTTAGTGACAATTGGTCACTTCGGGGTTGAGTTACTTTACACCCTCGCAGGGTAGAGGACGTTGGGGTCCCTGGACCAGGGTTCAACAGTCAGTGCAATGTTACCTTGCTCAGGGAGCCTGGGAGAGATTGTTCTGGCTGTTGGTGGTCTTTAAACAGTCACACCAAAGACGCTTTTACAATAGAGATAACGCTTCAAAAAGAAGATGCAAATACACAAGAGTGGGGTTGTTGCCGACGTCAGTCGCAGGTGTTGTGGAGTGCTCTCTTTATGTAGGGTTGACATAAGGGGTCAGTTACCGTGCTGATGACCAACAAGCCTTGGTTGCGGTTAAAGTAATCAAAAGGAACAACAGGAGGTCCACAGGAGTGCGGTAGTGGCTCAAACTTCGGTGACAGCTGGACTATAACTCCCAGAATGCACCGCACCACTTTACTTTGGGCAATTCCTTGGTGGGCCCTATGGCCAGCGCTTCTTTGCATTATGCACATCGTTTTACCTGCAGTTTGCAGGGGCTGGTCCCACCAGTCCAGATGAGTCTGAGACTGCTTCTAGCTTTCACAGGGGGCCCTCTGCCAGGGAGTGCAGAGTTGTGTCCACGGACGAAAGTCGATCACACAGTTTCAAGCAGTGCTGCCACAGGGATCCAGTATCCCTCCTTTGTTTTGTTGCAGGGGCAAAGTCTTGTTTTCAGTGAAAACGGTCTTCTTGGTGTCCTTCTTTGAGGTATGACCATCAAAACTAAGGTTCTGGTGTCAGGGGTGTCCCATAAATCCTGGATTTAGGGGAGTTAGGGGTGTGGGAGCTAGTAGGCAATGAGCAGCTACTCCCTACAGCTAACCCACCCCTGAGGTGACCACATCCGGGGGAATGGGTCACCTTTCCTACCCAGAGCCCACTATTTCTGCCCTCCTAAAGATGACAAAAATTCACTTTAAGTGTACAGATCAGGCTGCCCACCCTGGGGGTGTAGTCAGCCTTCCTGGAGGTGCACACCTCCTGATATCTAATTTACCACCTTGCCCAGGTACAAGTGTGCCTTGGGCAGGGGAGGGCTGAGCCCTCCTCAATTGGACAACCCAGATGCATATCAGAGGAGGTGAAGCCTTTGATGCTCATGCTCTGATGTCTCACTTCACTAACCCACTTGGGAGGAGGGAGGTGTGACCTCCTTCCTGCACAAGTCTTTATTCTGACTCCTGGGAGCATGCACACTGCCTAGCAGGAGCTCAGAAACCTGTCTTGGTGGCAGCTGGGGTGGGAAACCTGGGCCTGCCAGCCAAAGTACATGTCACCTGGGGTAATCAGGTGGGCAACCTCAAAGGTAGCCACCTGGGTGCATGCCAGCCTTCCCTTGACACCAGATTTGTGTCAGGGGAGAGAAGACAAGTTGTTTGACACCAAACTCGACATATTTAGGTGGTACAATAAAGGGAGCTAGCAGCTCGGGTATGGCCTGGGTGCAAGTCACATGTTATTCTATGGACCACCTATCACTTAAAGTGTACTTTAATGGTAAAGTCACTATAGAGACATATAAGATTTCACTTCACTTACATGTCTACACTTTTAATACTGCACCTGTTGTACAGTTTCTGTAAAACTGTGTGTTTGTCGGACAACATAAACGTCAAAACTGCATGAGACTGAGTCCACGCACACCATCGGGATATGTCCAGGCTAGCTCACAGTGCACCATCTACACCTCTAACCAACAAAGTAACAGGTGGAATGTGCAACCTCAGAACATGACAACCTTGACTCCCCAAGGAAATCATGGAAAGAGATCTAGAACCTTTTCATTTGGTAACTCATGCATGCCCAAAGAGAGAGACCCAAAATACTCAGATTTGCATTTCAATATTTATTGACTAGTTATGATTCTTGTGTAAAAAACGTTCACTGCAATTATCAATAGAAGGAAACAGAATAGAGTAATCAGCATTACGAGAACGGTAAAGAATATAAACAGTTCAACCATTGTGCTGTTTTATAGATGATATGCTTGCATTTAAATACAATTATACATTGCTCCAACCTAGCGCTCCTTAACCTAGTGAACCTAGGGTGGGTGAATCTGCCAGAATCCCTGTAGGGTGATCTACCTCCCCCATTACCTATGAGTGTCATCAGGGAGCCCCTCTTGGTTGGGAGCTGAGCACCATCCCTCGCAGGAAGTAAACAGGAATCGGCTGAGCTGGAATTCTGGCGTGGGGTGGCCTTGACAGTGTCAGCGAAATGATCCTCTAACTAAACAAAGGAGTGATGTCATTTATATAATAAACAAGTATAGGAATAAGCAAGTTAATGCCTAAAACAAGTTGCAGTTGTCAGGCAATATTAACGAGGAGGAAAGGTTGTTGTCAGCTTGGTTATCCACAGGCATGCCAATGGGCTTGATATGAAGCCTAGATAACTAACGATCTAAAGTTCTGATCCAATCGGATAAGCCACAGATGCACTAATAAACACAACGCTACTTGCCTGTTTTTTCACTAGCTCATTGATTTCGATGCGAGGCAATGGGAATGGTCAGTATTTAAATAAATTAAGGGAGGGATCAATTGGTCCTCCTTTGGCAGTTCAGATAGAATCATAATGATTGACTTTCCAAAAATGTTTTTACTTATATACAAAATAAGTACCTGGGTATAAAAATAATATGTACAGATACTTTTACAATAGGACTAAGATACTGATGGATATCCCCCATCTTAATACACCTCTTTACGAAAAAGGAAACCGTGGAGCTTGTAAACTGAACAGAAGGGATGAGTAGTAGTGAAGAGGATCAGTCTTAACTTATGTGCATCTGAAATATTCGAGAAGAACAAGGGCCCATTCGTACAGTGAAGAAGGTGGATGAATTGAATATGTTCATAAGGTAGGCCATGATACAATGCATGCCTGATAGATTTTGAAAATTGAGAGCAACAGTAGAACCAACAAGGTTAAAAGAAAAGTGCCTCTAAATTTTTTTTGTTGCAGGCCCTTCTTCCATGCCTTGGTGTGAAACTCGATGAGACGGTAAGCCATTACGTTTCGGCTGGATTCGGTTATTAAAATACAACAAACCGAGATTTATACTCACACAGCTGGTGAGTCTAACAGATGGATGTTTGTCAATTAGAGCACTGAATGGGGAGAATTGCGTGATAAGGATGGAGTGGTTGACAACAGGCATTGACAAAGGATGATTGGTGGGCCTGTAGGGTAAATGTGAGCATGCATGTGTTCCACAAGTGATTTTTATGGTGACCCCTGTATATAATTTTGTGATGCCATCGTTTGGTTGGATTGTGCAGATCCCCATTGGGAGGGAGGTTATTTAATATGCATATATAATGAAATTCCTGTTTTCTAGTTTTAACTTAGGGTCTATTCCTTACACAAGTGATACCCCATTTTATGTCTTGTATGTGAGAGAGATTAATGTGTCCTGAAGAAGGTGGTCCTATCTTTTTTTAACCACCAAAACGCGTCGAAGTATCGATTTGTACTAAATCTGGTAAACACCAAGATGCATTAGATGATCATATGGATAATCAGGCATCCATAGAAATGATTGGAACAGATTAGCTTTATATAAAAGCCTCATGCTGTTGTCTTGTATGTTCTCCCATTTTTTATGTTTAATTTAGAATTGTAATTTGCTTTTGTTTATGACATTGTTTTTAAATGATGATTGTATCTTAAAGTACTGTGTGCCAATATTGAATGCTTCATAAAAACTGTATTAGGGGATTATGCATTGCCCCAATTGAGCTTTTGCATGTGCTGCTAAATGATATGGTTTAACTGTAATCATATGCTGGTAGATATGACATTAAAGATATTACCAATTTCACACAATCGTGGCACTGAACTTGAATGGGATTTGGGGTGTTAGCAAGTATGATACGAAAAGGAGGTGTGTGAATGAGTGCATGAGGCCTTGTATGTGTAATTGAGTACTTAAAGGGAGAATTTTTTAATGTATATAATAAACTGCACCGTGTTACCGTGCCGAAGCCCCAGTCAGGCTGCCATTGTTGATTCTATGTCCACAAAGCTGGCACTGAGCATACAATAACAAATAACATTTTATGCAGTGAACTTAGTCCTCGTACAGAATGTTCAAGGGTCCTGATAAAATGCCTACGAAGAAATGTAAATGTAAGCAAAGCCAGTTCAGAGAATATTATCCCATACAGGCACACAAGCAAATGTGTCAATTGTCAATGTTCAAGAAAGATGTCAAGTTTAAAATGTGAACATGTAAAATGGTGGTGTTTCTGCCCGGGCCTAATGTGCCCACATGACACCCACTCCCTGGACATAAAGCGACTTAGAAAAGCTTCCTAAAAACTATGCTAAAAATATAAGTTTATGCAAGAATCAAAAGCTAAAACCTAAAAAGCATTGTGCTCTTTAATAAAAAAAAGCATAGGGAAAGCCAAATTTGTTAAAAAGTCAATAGAAAAAACACGGAATAAAAGGCAAAGTTTTAAAAAGCAATTTAATGTGTAAAAACATGGCAGAATTAAAGGCTCCACAGCTCGAAACTGCCAGATTGTTTACGTGTTCCAAGAAGTAGACAACACATTGCTGTTCCCAACCACCACAGACGATGTTCCCAGAGGCACCTAGCGCATCAGCTGCAGAGAGCAAACATGTTCAAATCTAACCCCCTCAGCAGCCACTGAAGTAGGAATGGCCAGTATTGCATCTGCAGAAGATAAGCCAGGATCCAAATCACCAGGAGCTGAAGCATCCCAGGAATGCTCATAATATGCATTTTGGAACAACATCAATCAGCAGGGCATCGATACAGATGAGTCTTTAGGGGACCCACCAGCAAGCCCATGTCTGTAGATTGAACCAGTTGCATTCCCAAAAATATGTCCAGGGCACACTCGAAAATGCACAGCAAACAGTGGAATTCAGGCTTCACGCAGTGTAGTCAGACAGGCAAAAAGGAAAAGAACCAGTTGTCATTCAGTTCTTGAAGCAAGGGTGTGCCAAAGGACTGTATCATTCTCTCACGACACAGGAGCACATGTGGTAGTGCCATCCCCATTTGGCCGCGTGACGCAGCATCCATTGCGGAGCAAGTAGAATAAAATCAAAGTCCTGACATTTAGGAACAGGACAAGCGGTAAGCCTCCAAAAATGCTCCCAAGCACGGAGTGTATGAATGATTGAATAACTCCAAACAATGTCTGGAAGGTGCTAACCAACCCAGGGCCAGTTGTCTTAAAAAAGTGCGCTACCCCTGCAGTACTATAGATGTTAAAAATGGGGTGCACAAGTTCCCAAAAATGGTGTGGGAAATTAGTGCGGAGTAGTGAATGTATCTCAGAGGGAGACCTTGCAACTTGAACATTAAACATCTCCTTAGCAGATGTTAAGGCCACATCTTTCTGAAAGAATAAGGCTTTCAGTCTGCTTAAAGCATCAAAGTTCACATTTGAAAGTTTTATCAAAGGCCAAATTGTTGCATTCCCTAACTGTACGGGCAGGTGGAAACAGTACTTGTGTACAACAGGAAACAACCACAGAAACCGTGACCAGATATGCAATACCCAGTCTCATTCCACAGCATCCTTGATCATTCAATATCAAATAGTTTCCATTCAAAAGCAACCTGAATGCTGGATTAATTACAGTAGCTGGGGAACCTTTCAGATAACACAACATGGTCACCATGGACGCATTACATGCCCCGTTAAGTGAAACGTCCCTGCAAACTAAAGAATGGAACAAAGGACTCTCACAGCCGGTGCCGCTAAGAAAAACCCCAGTTGCCCCATTCTTACATTCGTATGTGAAAGGTAAGATCCATGACTCATGTACAAACCCCTCTCCTAGCGCTTCATATCTGCCCACTTGATGGTGTTGTAAGCAGTATTTAAAGTGAAAGGTGGAAATTGGCAGAGAAATAAATCCATGGATAATCCAAACTACTGATGGTATTTCTGCAACAGTGAATGGTAATTTATCTAACTTCTCTATATATAACATAGTGTATGTCGTTTCATTCCTAGCCATGATGGTCTGATGTTTTGTAAGATAGTATGGTAAGCACAAACTAGTGGCATTTAGGTACTTCCTTGGAACGCGTCCAGCACGTAATGTCTGTAGAGTCCAACTTAGTATCATCGTAGACCTAAGCCGCGATTGCCATGTTGTAAAGAGGACATGTCACTCTATATGATGTAGATGACACAATGTTACCTAAAGAATACATCCTACTGGATAAGGTGGTCAATACTATTGCCAACTACTGCTAAAGCCTTTTCTAGATTTGCTTTGTCAATTTCGAGCAGTCTCTCAGTAGCTTCCTGCTGTGAAACCTTCCACAGTTCATTGTATATTGCATACAGAAAGTGCTTCTTTTTTTTTTTATAACATATTTTATTGGGTTTCTCATTAATACAACTTCTTCCATTATTGATATACAATGTTTGAATCGCCATCACCATGCCATGTATTGAAGCTTGGTATAGACTAAACATTTACAATTTGGTCAATGAGGTATCCTTGGTATTATTTAACAGTTTTTACATATGTGTCTCCATTAATTGTAATGTCCATCCAGTTTCCGTTTCTTCCGTGTACATAACACAGTATTGGCGTGTTATCGAGGTCTAACTCTTCCCATGTCCCTCCCAATCTTAACTTAAACTAACTATTCTTCCCACCCCCTCCCTCCCCACAGACTCAATTCTGCATGTATATATTCATATTGTCAGTCAGCATATCAATATTTAACAGCTAAAATTCGTGGCATTCATCTAGCAAACGACGCCTAACATACAATCTATCCTTGCAGGGTCATTATTTCGCCAATTCTTACTTCTCGTCAGCATCCTTAACATTCTAATATCGCCTCCACTATTATGACTGTACCTCTGTTGCTATAAATTCCTCCAACATCGCATTCCATTCTAGGGAGATAGGTTTTTTTCGCAGCCCCCTACTCTCTTCCCTCTGTATCTCTGCCCTTTTCGCTTTACCCCATCTGACTACTTCGTTGTACCAGTCTAGCACCGACGGTGCTTTTGCCACTTTCCCCCGCATGGTTATTGTGCGTTTGGCAAGAATCAATGCCAAGTTGGCGAATCTATGTATAGGGATCCCCTGTTTGGCTCTAGCTGTTATTCCTAATATAAAATACTCGAACGATTGTCCTCCCCTCCCTGGGGCCACCTCATTTAATATTGTGTGCACTGTACCCCAGTAATGTATCAATCGTGGACAGTCCCAAAGCATATGTACTAAGTTTGCATTGGGGTGTTTACATCGGGGGCATTCGTCTGCTACATCTGGAAACATCTTGCTTAATCTGTGGGGGGTCATATAAGCACGATGTGCAATCATGAGTTGAATAAACTTAAACTTTGGGTTTCTCGATACCTTCCTCGGGTATTCCAGCAATATTTTCCATTCTTTATCCGTTAACTCACGGCCTATGTCCGTGTTCCATTTATACCGAAGTGTCTGTAGTGGCACTGCAGCGCATGTCCGAATCCCGCGGTATAACCATCTAGTTAGGTGACTGCCATTACCCATCAGGTATTGCATGTGTACTAACTCATGAGTCGGGGGTTCCGCCCCTCCTGGTGCCCATGTGTTCCTAATATACCTTAGTATATATTCGCATGAAGAAGAGATAATGTGTTTGGTACTCCCTGTTCCCTTCCAAATGTCTCATGGTTCATCAGTGTATGGTCTGTGAATAACATTCCCACCGTGTCTACGCCTGCTTCTACCCAGACGGATATACTCTGACGTGTTACTGTCCCTAACGGCAGAGGGAGTCCCAGTAGTGGAATATTTGGGGCGTAAGGAGTCTGCTTTTTGGTATATTTCAGTGCTTTTTTCCAGTACATCACTGCAACTCTCAATAGTGGAGGCGCATTTAATGGGAGCCTGCTATTTGGTAATAGAAGCATGTGTAGCATTCCCGTATCCCAGTCCCGCTGAGTCATAGTAATCTCCTGCAGGTTGCCGCCCACAATCCAGTATGCCAGCCACTGCAGTTGACCTGCATAGCAGTAAGCTCTGAAATCTGGAACTCCCATGCCCCCATGCTTTGTATCTAATTGCAATTTTGATAGACCTATCCGCCGGCGCCCCGCTCCCCATATTAATTCCACCAGCAAAGTGTCTAGGATTTTAAAAACATGTGCTAGAATCATAAGCGGCAGGTTCGTAAAAAAGTAAAGCAGCCTGGGAAGCATTACCATTTTGGCAATAGCTACCCTACCCGCCACTGACAGCGGCAGCGAAGTCCAGAATTTTATTTGCGCTTTTAGCGTTGTGATCGCCCGGGTCAAATTACCGTCTAATAGGTCTTCCTCTTCTCTGTATACCTGAATACCGAGATATCTAAAAGTAGATTCCGCTGTTCGGAACTTCCAACCGCCGAATTGCAGTGGATCGGACTGTACAGTATCAGTAAAAAAGAACGCGTAAGACTGGTAGTGTGGCAAAGAGCAGTCAGGAATTACTGGAGGAACATGTTTTAAGCATTTTACAGTACCAAAATGGTTCACAAGTAATTGACACGACTCAATCGAAATCAGACACCAATTTATAAAAATAGAGCTTATGTTTATGTAAATTTAGACACCAAAACAAACTTTGTATCATATATATAACCGGAGTTATGAATTTTCAAAGCATTAGAAAATAAATGCATTAAATACTGCAGACATTTAACACTGCAGTCAATTGGAAAATCTGCTAGTGATACTCGGTCACTTCAGGGTTGAGTTACTTTCTACCCTCGCAGGATAGAGGTCGTTGGGGCCCATGACCAATGTTCAACAGTCAGATCACCTTTACCTTGCTCTGGGAGTTTCAGGTGCAGAGGTAGCTTCCAAGCTGTCATTGGGCTTTAAACAGGGCTTTTCACATTGCGGTCAATGGGAAAAGCTGTTTAGTGACAATTGGTCACTTCGGGGTTGAGTTACTTTACACCCTCGCAGGGTAGAGGACGTTGGGGTCCCTGGACCAGGGTTCAACAGTCAGTGCAATGTTACCTTGCTCAGGGAGCCTGGGAGAGATTGTTCTGGCTGTTGTGGTCTTTAAACAGTCACACCAAAGACGCTTTTACAATAGAGATAACGCTTCAAAAAGAAGATGCAAATACACAAGAGTGGGGTTGTTGCCGACGTCAGTCGCAGGTGTTGTGAAGTGCTCTCTTTATGTAGGGTTGACATAAGGGGTCAGTTACCGTGCTGATGACCAACAAGCCTTGGTTGCGGTTAAAGTAATCAAAAGGAACAACAGGAGGTCCACAGGAGTGCGGTAGTGGCTCAAACTTCGGTGACAGCTGGACTATAACTCCCAGAATGCACCGCACCACTTTACTTTGGGCAATTCCTTGGTGGGCCCTATGGCCAGCGCTTCTTTGCATTATGCACATCGTTTTACCTGCAGTTTGCAGGGGCTGGTCCCACCAGTCCAGATGAGTCTGAGACTGCTTCTAGCTTTCACAGGGGTCCCTCTGCCAGGGAGTGCAGAGTTGTGTCCACGGATGAAAGTCGATCACACAGTTTCAAGCAGTGCTGCCACAGGGATCCAGTATCCCTCCTTTGTTTTGTTGCAGGGGCAAAGTCTTGTTTTCAGTGAAAACGGTCTTCTTGGTGTCCTTCTTTGAGGTATGACCATCAAAACTAAGGTTCTGGTGTCAGGGGTGTCCCATAAATCCTGGATTTAGGGGAGTTAGGGGTGTGGGAGCTAGTAGGCAATGAGCAGCTACTCCCTACAGCTAACCCACCCCTGAGGTGACCACATCCGGGGGAATGGGTCACCTTTCCTACCCAGAGCCCACTATTTCTGCCCTCCTAAAGATGACAAAAATTCACTTTAAGTGTACAGATCAGGCTGCCCACCCTGGGGGTGTAGTCAGCCTTCCTGGAGGTGCACACCTCCTGATATCTAATTTACCACCTTGCCCAGGTACAAGTGTGCCTTGGGCAGGGGAGGGCTGAGCCCTCCTCAATTGGACAACCCAGATGCATATCAGAGGAGGTGAAGCCTTTGATGCTCATGCTCTGATGTCTCACTTCACTAACCCACTTGGGAGGAGGGAGGTGTGACCTCCTTCCTGCACAAGTCTTTATTCTGACTCCTGGGAGCATGCACACTGCCTAGCAGGAGCTCAGAAACCTGTCTTGGTGGCAGCTGGGGTGGGAAACCTGGGCCTGCCAGCCAAAGTACATGTCACCTGGGGTAATCAGGTGGGCAACCTCAAAGGTAGCCACCTGGGTGCATGCCAGCCTTCCCTTGACACCAGATTTGTGTCAGGGGAGAGAAGACAAGTTGTTTGACACCAAACTCGACATATTTAGGTGGTACAATAAAGGGAGCTAGCAGCTCGGGTATGGCCTGGGTGCAAGTCACATGTTATTCTATGGACCACCTATCACTTAAAGTGTACTTTAATGGTAAAGTCACTATAGAGACATATAAGATTTCACTTCACTTACATGTCTACACTTTTAATACTGCACCTGTTGTACAGTTTCTGTAAAACTGTGTGTTTGTCGGACAACATAAACGTCAAAACTGCATGAGACTGAGTCCACGCACACCATCGGGATATGTCCAGGCTAGCTCACAGTGCACCATCTACACCTCTAACCAACAAAGTAACAGGTGGAATGTGCAACCTCAGAACATGACAACCTTGACTCCCCAAGGAAATCATGGAAAGAGATCTAGAACCTTTTCATTTGGTAACTCATGCATGCCCAAAGAGAGAGACCCAAAATACTCAGATTTGCATTTCAATATTTATTGACTAGTTATGATTCTTGTGTAAAAAACGTTCACTGCAATTATCAATAGAAGGAAACAGAATAGAGTAATCAGCATTACGAGAACGGTAAAGAATATAAACAGTTCAACCATTGTGCTGTTTTATAGATGATATGCTTGCATTTAAATACAATTATACATTGCTCCAACCTAGCGCTCCTTAACCTAGTGAACCTAGGGTGGGTGAATCTGCCAGAATCCCTGTAGGGTGATCTACCTCCCCCATTACCTATGAGTGTCATCAGGGAGCCCCTCTTGGTTGGGAGCTGAGCACCATCCCTCGCAGGAAGTAAACAGGAATCGGCTGAGCTGGAATTCTGGCGTGGGGTGGCCTTGACAGTGTCAGCGAAATGATCCTCTAACTAAACAAAGGAGTGATGTCATTTATATAATAAACAAGTATAGGAATAAGCAAGTTAATGCCTAAAACAAGTTGCAGTTGTCAGGCAATATTAACGAGGAGGAAAGGTTGTTGTCAGCTTGGTTATCCACAGGCATGCCAATGGGCTTGATATGAAGCCTAGATAACTAACGATCTAAAGTTCTGATCCAATCGGATAAGCCACAGATGCACTAATAAACACAACGCTACTTGCCTGTTTTTTCACTAGCTCATTGATTTCGATGCGAGGCAATGGGAATGGTCAGTATTTAAATAAATTAAGGGAGGGATCAATTGGTCCTCCTTTGGCAGTTCAGATAGAATCATAATGATTGACTTTCCAAAAATGTTTTTACTTATATACAAAATAAGTACCTGGGTATAAAAATAATATGTAGAGATACTTTTACAATAGGACTAAGATACTGATGGATATCCCCCATCTTAATACACCTCTTTACGAAAAAGGAAACCGTGGAGCTTGTAAACTGAACAGAAGGGATGAGTAGTAGTGAAGAGGATCAGTCTTAACTTATGTGCATCTGAAATATTCGAGAAGAACAAGGGCCCATTCGTACAGTGAAGAAGGTGGATGAATTGAATATGTTCATAAGGTAGGCCATGATACAATGCATGCCTGATAGATTTTGAAAATTGAGAGCAACAGTAGAACCAACAAGGTTAAAAGAAAAGTGCCTCTAAATTTTTGTTGTTGCAGGCCCTTCTTCCATGCCTTGGTGTGAAACTCGATGAGACGGTAAGCCATTACGTTTCGGCTGGATTCGGTTATTAAAATACAACAAACCGAGATTTATACTCACACAGCTGGTGAGTCTAACAGATGGATGTTTGTCAATTAGAGCACTGAATGGGGAGAATTGCGTGATAAGGATGGAGTGGTTGACAACAGGCATTGACAAAGGATGATTGGTGGGCCTGTAGGGTAAATGTGAGCATGCATGTGTTCCACAAGTGATTTTTATGGTGACCCCTGTATATAATTTTGTGATGCCATCGTTTGGTTGGATTGTGCAGATCCCCATTGGGAGGGAGGTTATTTAATATGCATATATAATGAAATTCCTGTTTTCTAGTTTTAACTTAGGGTCTATTCCTTACACAAGTGATACCCCATTTTATGTCTTGTATGTGAGAGAGATTAATGTGTCCTGAAGAAGGTGGTCCTATCTTTTTTTAACCACCAAAACGCGTCGAAGTATCGATTTGTACTAAATCTGGTAAACACCAAGATGCATTAGATGATCATATGGATAATCAGGCATCCATAGAAATGATTGGAACAGATTAGCTTTATATAAAAGCCTCATGCTGTTGTCTTGTATGTTCTCCCATTTTTTATGTTTAATTTAGAATTGTAATTTGCTTTTGTTTATGACATTGTTTTTAAATGATGATTGTATCTTAAAGTACTGTGTGCCAATATTGAATGCTTCATAAAAACTGTATTAGGGGATTATGCATTGCCCCAATTGAGCTTTTGCATGTGCTGCTAAATGATATGGTTTAACTGTAATCATATGCTGGTAGATATGACATTAAAGATATTACCAATTTCACACAATCGTGGCACTGAACTTGAATGGGATTTGGGGTGTTAGCAAGTATGATACGAAAAGGAGGTGTGTGAATGAGTGCATGAGGCCTTGTATGTGTAATTGAGTACTTAAAGGGAGAATTTTTTAATGTATATAATAAACTGCACCGTGTTACCGTGCCGAAGCCCCAGTCAGGCTGCCATTGTTGATTCTATGTCCACAAAGCTGGCACTGAGCATACAATAACAAATAACATTTTATGCAGTGAACTTAGTCCTCGTACAGAATGTTCAAGGGTCCTGATAAAATGCCTACGAAGAAATGTAAATGTAAGCAAAGCCAGTTCAGAGAATATTATCCCATACAGGCACACAAGCAAATGTGTCAATTGTCAATGTTCAAGAAAGATGTCAAGTTTAAAATGTGAACATGTAAAATGGTGGTGTTTCTGCCCGGGCCTAATGTGCCCACATGACACCCACTCCCTGGACATAAAGCGACTTAGAAAAGCTTCCTAAAAACTATGCTAAAAATATAAGTTTATGCAAGAATCAAAAGCTAAAACCTAAAAAGCATTGTGCTCTTTAATAAAAAAAAGCATAGGGAAAGCCAAATTTGTTAAAAAGTCAATAGAAAAAACACGGAATAAAAGGCAAAGTTTTAAAAAGCAATTTAATGTGTAAAAACATGGCAGAATTAAAGGCTCCACAGCTCGAAACTGCCAGATTGTTTACGTGTTCCAAGAAGTAGACAACACATTGCTGTTCCCAACCACCACAGACGATGTTCCCAGAGGCACCTAGCGCATCAGCTGCAGAGAGCAAACATGTTCAAATCTAACCCCCTCAGCAGCCACTGAAGTAGGAATGGCCAGTATTGCATCTGCAGAAGATAAGCCAGGATCCAAATCACCAGGAGCTGAAGCATCCCAGGAATGCTCATAATATGCATTTTGGAACAACATCAATCAGCAGGGCATCGATACAGATGAGTCTTTAGGGGACCCACCAGCAAGCCCATGTCTGTAGATTGAACCAGTTGCATTCCCAAAAATATGTCCAGGGCACACTCGAAAATGCACAGCAAACAGTGGAATTCAGGCTTCACGCAGTGTAGTCAGACAGGCAAAAAGGAAAAGAACCAGTTGTCATTCAGTTCTTGAAGCAAGGGTGTGCCAAAGGACTGTATCATTCTCTCACGACACAGGAGCACATGTGGTAGTGCCATCCCCATTTGGCCGCGTGACGCAGCATCCATTGCGGAGCAAGTAGAATAAAATCAAAGTCCTGACATTTAGGAACAGGACAAGCGGTAAGCCTCCAAAAATGCTCCCAAGCACGGAGTGTATGAATGATTGAATAACTCCAAACAATGTCTGGAAGGTGCTAACCAACCCAGGGCCAGTTGTCTTAAAAAAGTGCGCTACCCCTGCAGTACTATAGATGTTAAAAATGGGGTGCACAAGTTCCCAAAAATGGTGTGGGAAATTAGTGCGGAGTAGTGAATGTATCTCAGAGGGAGACCTTGCAACTTGAACATTAAACATCTCCTTAGCAGATGTTAAGGCCACATCTTTCTGAAAGAATAAGGCTTTCAGTCTGCTTAAAGCATCAAAGTTCACATTTGAAAGTTTTATCAAAGGCCAAATTGTTGCATTCCCTAACTGTACGGGCAGGTGGAAACAGTACTTGTGTACAACAGGAAACAACCACAGAAACCGTGACCAGATATGCAATACCCAGTCTCATTCCACAGCATCCTTGATCATTCAATATCAAATAGTTTCCATTCAAAAGCAACCTGAATGCTGGATTAATTACAGTAGCTGGGGAACCTTTCAGATAACACAACATGGTCACCATGGACGCATTACATGCCCCGTTAAGTGAAACGTCCCTGCAAACTAAAGAATGGAACAAAGGACTCTCACAGCCGGTGCCGCTAAGAAAAACCCCAGTTGCCCCATTCTTACATTCGTATGTGAAAGGTAAGATCCATGACTCATGTACAAACCCCTCTCCTAGCGCTTCATATCTGCCCACTTGATGGTGTTGTAAGCAGTATTTAAAGTGAAAGGTGGAAATTGGCAGAGAAATAAATCCATGGATAATCCAAACTACTGATGGTATTTCTGCAACAGTGAATGGTAATTTATCTAACTTCTCTATATATAACATAGTGTATGTCGTTTCATTCCTAGCCATGATGGTCTGATGTTTTGTAAGATAGTATGGTAAGCACAAACTAGTGGCATTTAGGTACTTCCTTGGAACGCGTCCAGCACGTAATGTCTGTAGAGTCCAACTTAGTATCATCGTAGACCTAAGCCGCGATTGCCATGTTGTAAAGAGGACATGTCACTCTATATGATGTAGATGACACAATGTTACCTAAAGAATACATCCTACTGGATAAGGTGGTCAATACTATTGCCAACTACTGCTAAAGCCTTTTCTAGATTTGCTTTGTCAATTTCGAGCAGTCTCTCAGTAGCTTCCTGCTGTGAAACCTTCCACAGTTCATTGTATATTGCATACAGAAAGTGCTTCTTTTTTTTTTTATAACATATTTTATTGGGTTTCTCATTAATACAACTTCTTCCATTATTGATATACAATGTTTGAATCGCCATCACCATGCCATGTATTGAAGCTTGGTATAGACTAAACATTTACAATTTGGTCAATGAGGTATCCTTGGTATTATTTAACAGTTTTTACATATGTGTCTCCATTAATTGTAATGTCCATCCAGTTTCCGTTTCTTCCGTGTACATAACACAGTATTGGCGTGTTATCGAGGTCTAACTCTTCCCATGTCCCTCCCAATCTTAACTTAAACTAACTATTCTTCCCACCCCCTCCCTCCCCACAGACTCAATTCTGCATGTATATATTCATATTGTCAGTCAGCATATCAATATTTAACAGCTAAAATTCGTGGCATTCATCTAGCAAACGACGCCTAACATACAATCTATCCTTGCAGGGTCATTATTTCGCCAATTCTTACTTCTCGTCAGCATCCTTAACATTCTAATATCGCCTCCACTATTATGACTGTACCTCTGTTGCTATAAATTCCTCCAACATCGCATTCCATTCTAGGGAGATAGGTTTTTTTCGCAGCCCCCTACTCTCTTCCCTCTGTATCTCTGCCCTTTTCGCTTTACCCCATCTGACTACTTCGTTGTACCAGTCTAGCACCGACGGTGCTTTTGCCACTTTCCCCCGCATGGTTATTGTGCGTTTGGCAAGAATCAATGCCAAGTTGGCGAATCTATGTATAGGGATCCCCTGTTTGGCTCTAGCTGTTATTCCTAATATAAAATACTCGAACGATTGTCCTCCCCTCCCTGGGGCCACCTCATTTAATATTGTGTGCACTGTACCCCAGTAATGTATCAATCGTGGACAGTCCCAAAGCATATGTACTAAGTTTGCATTGGGGTGTTTACATCGGGGGCATTCGTCTGCTACATCTGGAAACATCTTGCTTAATCTGTGGGGGTCATATAAGCACGATGTGCAATCATGAGTTGAATAAACTTAAACTTTGGGTTTCTCGATACCTTCCTCGGGTATTCCAGCAATATTTTCCATTCTTTATCCGTTAACTCACGGCCTATGTCCGTGTTCCATTTATACCGAAGTGTCTGTAGTGGCACTGCAGCGCATGTCCGAATCCCGCGGTATAACCATCTAGTTAGGTGACTGCCATTACCCATCAGGTATTGCATGTGTACTAACTCATGAGTCGGGGGTTCCGCCCCTCCTGGTGCCCATGTGTTCCTAATATACCTTACTATATTCGCATGAAGAAGAGATAATGTGTTTGGTACTCCCTGTTCCCTTCCAAATGTCTCATGGTTCATCAGTGTATGGTCTGTGAATAACATTCCCACCGTGTCTACGCCTGCTTCTACCCAGACGGATATACTCTGACGTGTTACTGTCCCTAACGGCAGAGGGAGTCCCAGTAGTGGAATATTTGGGGCGTAAGGAGTCTGCTTTTTGGTATATTTCAGTGCTTTTTTCCAGTACATCACTGCAACTCTCAATAGTGGAGGCGCATTTAATGGGAGCCTGCTATTTGGTAATAGAAGCATGTGTAGCATTCCCGTATCCCAGTCCCGCTGAGTCATAGTAATCTCCTGCAGGTTGCCGCCCACAATCCAGTATGCCAGCCACTGCAGTTGACCTGCATAGCAGTAAGCTCTGAAATCTGGAACTCCCATGCCCCCATGCTTTGTATCTAATTGCAATTTTGATAGACCTATCCGCCGGCGCCCCGCTCCCCATATTAATTCCACCAGCAAAGTGTCTAGGATTTTAAAAACATGTGCTAGAATCATAAGCGGCAGGTTCGTAAAAAGTAAAGCAGCCTGGGAAGCATTACCATTTTGGCAATAGCTACCCTACCCGCCACTGACAGCGGCAGCAAAGTCCAGAATTTTATTTGCGCTTTTAGCGTTGTGATCGCCCGGGTCAAATTACCGTCTAATAGGTCTTCCTCTTCTCTGTATACCTGAATACCGAGATATCTAAAAGTAGATTCCGCTGTTCGGAACTTCCAACCGCCGAATTGCAGTGGATCGGACTGTACAGTATCAGTAAAAAAAGAACGCGTAAGACTTAGTTTCATTTATAGAGAGCCCTGATAGTATTTGAAAGGTGTTAAATATTGTGGGATTGGTTCATGAACGCTTCGGAGATGTTCAAAGTATAAGATTAAATCATCCGCGTATGCTGATATAATGTGTTTGTCATTTCCCAGCCGTATACCTTGTTGGTCCGCCAGATTGCGAATTTTAATAATCAGCGGTTCAAGGGCCAATATGAATATTAAAGGTGAGAGCGGGCAACCCTGCCGAGTCCCTCGTGCTACTGTGTACTGCTGCGATATATGAGCCCCTGTCCGCGCACGTGCTGTAGGATTCGTGTACAGGAGAGCCACCCATTTCATATACTCTTCTGGGATTCCAAACCGCGGGAGAGTACGGAGCATATAGCTCCAATATAGGGAATCAAAAGCTTGGCGCAGGTCCAGGGATATACATCCCTGCGTATTAGTATCCGTATTTGAACGTGTCATAATCTGGTGTAATCTTCGTATATTAAGTGCAGTGCACCTGCCTGGCACAAACCCGCACTGGTCTATGTGTATTAGTTGCGGTATGAACTGTTGGATTCTGTTTGCTAATAGTTTACTCAATATTTTATAATCTGTGTTTAGCAACCAAAGGGGACGATACCCAGCCATATCTGTCCTGTCCCTACCTGGTTTGGGCAGCGACACCACTATCGCCTGCAGTGTAGTGAGAGGAAGGGAGCCATCCTCTAAGGAGGCCTGATATAGCTCTCTCAGATGTGGGACCAACAACGTCGAGTATGTCGCATAAAACTCTATTGGCAGCCCATCCTGACCCGGAGTCTTATTTCGGGGTAGGGCCTTGATTGCTGCTCTGATTTCCCCTTCCGTTATTGGTCTCTTCAATTCTTTCTGGTTGTCCGCCGACAGCTGCCGGAGCCTAAGTCCCTCAAAGAAAGTGTCATACTCTGCTACACTAGGTTCCACCGGTGCCGTATATAACGTTTCATAGTAGTTTTTAAAGGCTGCATTGTTCTCAGATTGCGTGTGAACCGCAGTGCCCTCTGGAGTAATAATCTCCAAAATAGGGGTCTGTGCCGGTGATTCTTTGAGAATCCTAGCAAGGAGTGGGCCCGCCCTATCGGCTTCTGCATGTTGTTTTTGTGTATATAAACGGTAATCCAACACACGGAGTTCTTCCATGAGTTCCACGTGTTCTATGCGTGCTTCTTGTAACTCGTCCTTATGTGTGTTATTTATTGCTACTTTCTGCTCTAATTTACCCAAGTTGCCCTCAACTTCCGTTATCTTGCCAACTATGGCAGAGCGAGCCCCCACCTTTGTGCTAATTGCCACCCCCCGGATTACAGTTTTAAATGCGTCCCATTCCACTTGACGCATACTAGCCGTGCCCGCATTTTCTGTAAAATAATTAACAGTCGCTGTGGATAGGGAACTGCGAAATACTGTATCCTCTAATAACAAAGGCTGCAGCTTCCAGGTTGGCACCGGCGTTGGGATCCTACCCCATAATAAAGCAACTTCAAGGGAATTATGGTCCGAGAGGGTTTTGCCCAAATATGTGGTGTCTGTTACATGTGCAATGAGAGGTAAAGAACAGAAGATTCTGTCTATACGGGTATGTAACCCATGTGACGGCAAATAAAAGGAATATTCCTTGCTTGCGGGGTGGTTAATGCACCATGCATCTCCTATGTTCCAGCCCGTTGCCCACTCCCTAAGAGCATCTGCTTGTTTCCTGCAACCTGTGCCTTGCAGTGAGGGGTGTGATCTGTCCAGCCCTATGTCTAGTACCGCATTGAAATCCCCTCCTATGGAGATGCAATATGGGCATCAGTAATGCAAGCTTCAGTAACACAAAGAACAGGTTCTTCTGAGGGTGTGGCCTACGGAGGAAGGCAAGATGGCGACTGAGTGAGTCGGTCGTTCGGCTGCCCCCTAACCAGGACTCGACCTTGGAACTGAAAAATGGCAGTAATTGGCAGTAACCGGCAGTAATAGGATCGCAAAAGAATCACAAATCAAGGAAGAATGTATATTGGATGAGAATGCCAGTTATCTAAAGAAAACTCGATAAAGTAATACGTAATTCTTACGAGTGGAGGAACAGGAGAGAAAAGGGAAAAAAACGGACCGGAATGCGGGAATTAGATGGAACGGGATCGCTTCTCACTCACCTGAGACTCTGCGACGGTTTCAATCAGTGGGAAGCTGAGCTGTGCTGTGCGGAGTTGGCAAGGGCGCTCCTTGTTTCTCTGCGTGTATTGACGGCCGGCGGGGAACAGGGGAAGTGCTGCCGGTTTTGCTCGGGCCTCTCCCCGGTGTGCTGTAGTGAAACCATGGCTCCAAAGATCCCCGTGGCTACTACTGTTAAAGGGAAAACGAGGTCTGGAGTGGTTGCATTCGCCGGTTTGTCTCCCAAAGCAACAAACTCGGACCCCCACCCGCGACAAGGAGGGGTGAAAAAACTAACTGTGGGGACTGTGGTATCTAGGAATGACAATACGGAGGAGAAGAAAAATCGCACCGCATTGCCACCTACCAATGAGCCTTCTGTGTTGGATCTCTTGCGTGCAGCGCCCGGCTCAAAGAATCTGCAAGTGCAAGTGCAAAAAGGTGAGCAGCTACAGGGGGGGGAGAGGCAAAGATGGCAATGAGGTGGCTGGGGAGGCTGATGGGGAGGACCATGTTGTCATGCAAGAACCCGTATCTATGACTATTACGTTGGCGGCGGATGCGACCAAGGATAGCCAGCCCAATATGCCAAATCCGTCAGATCACCCCCCCCTGGCGCTCTCCCTTACTGCTTCCACTACCTGCCTACAATTGGACTTAAAAAACTGCATAGATGGAAGCAATCTAGATGTAGCCGGTGGGCAAACATCAACCATTATATCGGACACTAATATGTTTAACTCCCCGCTCATAGAGGCTATGGTGGCAAACCCTGCTTCGTCAAATCACAGTGAACAAGATATGGACTGTTTTTTTTCACTCTCAGACGGGATTTGGTCTGTGTCAGGCTCTGATTCATTGGAAGATTCCAGTGAGGAGGTTTCTGGAAGCGGTAAAAAAGAGACCACAGCCACAATACGTAAGGCAGTAAGGAAGACAACTCATCCTAGTCTGCATAAGAAAAATTTAAGATGGGACCATTCAGGCGCAGATTTACTCAGTACCTGTATAACATCACTCCCTAAAAACGATAATACAGTACCCTCAGTACCCCCTACGCTAGACACGGTTCTTCAATGCATTCTTTCCCATCGCGATGAAACGCGCCAAGATAGTAAACGCGCACAGACGGCTATGCGTAAGATTCAAGGGGCCGTAAGGAAGGTGGCGAAGTCATGTGCTGATATTAAAGAACGCCTGATTACTCTGGAAACTCGAACAGAAACCTTAGAGAATGACTTAGCAGCTGCGCGCACAAGCACTAATGCTCATGATGCCCAAATAGTTGATATACAATGGAAACTAGAGGACCATGAAAATCGACAGCGCCAAAACAATCTGCGGGTGCTAGGTGTACCAGAGGGAAAAGAAGGGTCTGATGTGCGGGCATATATGGTCGACATGTTATCGAAGGCTTTTCCGGATCTCGAGGGGTGGAAGTGGTCATTAGAGGTACAGAGAGCTCATCGGGTCCCGTTTAATCTTAAGCACCCAGTGAAACCTGATACAAAGCCCCGGGCGATGCTTGTCTATTTTGGCAATTTTCTACTCCGACAGGCAATATACGATAAAGCAAAGCCAACATCGAAGCGCAATGGAGGAGACTATTCATTCTTTGTTCAACCAGACTTTTGCCACTTCACAGTGGAGAGACGATGGCGTCTTCGTCAGATGGTCAAGCCAATACAGGATCGGGGGGGCAGGCATACCTGTTGCATCCGGCGCGTCTGAAAGTGATCAAGGGAGATCACACTCGGATCTTTACTTCTGAAATTAAAGTTAAGGAATATCTGGAAGCCTGGGACTATAAGAACTAGACTATTTTTCAGTGATTGAACATCCGAATCTGTTGAGTTCTCCCTCTCTCTCTTTGTTTTTTCTAACTCTCTCTCTTTCTCTTCCCAGCATAAAAGCAGCCAATAATACTTTAGTGGGATGATGTTTTCAGTATGCTTGGGGAGGGTTGGGGAGTGGAAAGATTTTTCTTTTTTTCTGGCTTTTGTTTATCTTAAGATTTGAGATACCTAGCTGCCGGGAAATTAACGCTGGGTTGGGGGGCAGCACTCATCACAACAGACTCCTTAGTCTGGATGCCTTTCTACAGGGGAAGGGGTGGTGGCAGGGTTCAAGGGCACGGGGGTGAGGGGAGGGCAGAGGAGGGGGTTGGAGAGGGGGGGAGGGGGCGTTGGGGGGTTGGTCACAGGGTGGAGAAAAGAAATAAATGGAGAGGGTATAACAAAAGGGATTGAGATAATAACCTTAAAAAAAGCAAGAGCATCTAATTCAGCAAAAACCAAATGATCCAGATGGGTAGAATAACCATTTGCTCAGTTAATGTTGGTGGCCTTAACGATAAACAAAAACGTTTCAGAGTTGGTGAAATATTAAGAGGTTTAAAAACCGATATAATATGCCAACAAGAAACACATATCCCCTGGGGGAAAAGAGACATGCTAGCTATAAGGGGTTATAACCTCCTCGCCTGCTCCACCCAAACCTCAACTATCATGGGAGTAACAATTCATGCAAAGAACTGCATTGGCCCCGCTAAACGGGTATTGGAAGATAAGTGGGGAAGATGGGCTATCGTACAGCTCCATATGGGATTGATTATTTGCACGATATACGGTTCTAATGAAGATGACCCGTAAATTTTTAATGACTTAGAAATTGAGTTAACATCATGGTCAGGCCCATTAGTGATCTGCGGGGACCTGAACATCCATTATGAAACTGGGTGTGGGGGAATTCAGAAGTACCAAGGCAGGAAACCCCAGGTTCATCGTGCCCTTTCGGCTCTGCGGGCTACTTACGACTTGAGGGATGTGTGGGGAGTAAAACATCCAGCTGACCCTGGGTATACCTACTTTTCAAATCCCCACAAGAAGTATGTAAGGCTGAATTACTTTTTGGTGCCATCCCCTCTGATTACGACCGCTGGGATAAAGAAACTGCCCAGGCTAATGTCAGATCATAATCCTCTTCTTATAGACCTAGCATTTCAGAAAGACCAACCACAGGCAAAGTGGACGTTTGATAGATCTTTATTAACCAATGATGAATACCTTAAACATATTAAACAATGGGCCATACAATATTATGAAATGAACCGATTTAGCTCCTCGAGGGGCATAGTTTGGGATGGCTTCAAGGCAGGCCTCCGATGGGAAACAATAAGTTTTGTGGGAAAGAGGATAAAGCAAGAAAAGAAAGAGATAGCTGATCTGATAACTACACTGGGACAATTAGAAGAGGAACACACTAAGGCAATTAGACAAAAACAAGAGGGGGGAGAATTAGCATTGCGACAAAAAATAATGATTATAAAAGCAGAAATAAATAGTTATTATATTAGAAAGGGGGCAGCCTGCTATCAGACACATAAAAATGAAAGATACGAATACGGCGAGACCATTGGTAAGATACTTGCTTTACGGACCAAGCAAAGAACAGCCAGAAACAACATCACTGATATACGATCCCAAGATGGCAAATGTCACACTAAATTAAAGGATATCACTAAGGTTTTCGAAAAATGTTATCAAGATCTGTATCAACAGGATAACCTTGACCTCATGCTCTTTAATGAAACTGAGCTAATTTTAGGAAACCACCGTAGGCTCAGTGAAGTACAGCGACAAGTGCTTGAAAAAGAAATTACGATGGAGGAGGTTTTAGTAGCTTTGAATTCAATGGCCTCAGGGAAAGCGGCAGGGCCCGATAGGATTCCACTCGAGTTATATAAATTAATTCAAGCAGAAATAACTCCGATTCTCCTAGATTTGTTCCTTGGAATACAATACAGTGGGATCCCCCCGGAGTCTTGGCAGGGAGCAGACATAGTGGTTTTTTTAAAAAAGGGGAAACCAGCCCACAACCCCGCATCATACAGGCCCATATCCCTTATGAACGCAGATGCCAAACTCTACTCAAAAATCCTTGCGTCTCGACTAGGGGGGATCATAGCCGACCTTGTTTCACCGTGGCAGCACGGCTTCATACCAACAAGAAGCACTACGGACCATATTAGACGTGCTATTGCCTTGTTTGACATAACTGAGACCACGAGTGAAGGGATGGCTATGATCCTCCTGGATGCCGAGAAGGCATTTGATCGCGTTTCATGGCAATATCTTTGGACAACCATGGTACAGAGAGGATTTGGGTCTGGTTATATGACAGCAATTAAAGCAATGTACCACAGGCCATATGCCAGGCTAAACATAATGGGGCAGGAATCAAAAGCTATAGACATCGCAAGAGGGACAAGGCAAGGCTGTCCCTGTTCCCCAATTTTATTTGCTCTTTATATTGACATTTTCATAGAGCAAATACTTCAAGATCAAGCAATTACACCAGTCAAGAGCAATGGATCTGAAACAAAGATTATGGCCTATGCCGATGATTTGGCAGTGGTCACTACAGACCCGGTAAATGCAATCAGCCGAATTCAGAATCTAGCTTATGAATATGGCCGTAAATCTGGCTATCTACTAAACGCAGGGAAAACCCAGATTCTATGCAATTCTAATACCTTGTGTAATGACTCTCGAAGATTCGATGAGGTAATCTATCTGGGTATTAAAATTAGTAGTAAAATAGAAGCAATCTGGAACAAACATGATCCCTATGATTGATAAGATCAGTACAGATTTGCGTAACCTAGATAGATTACACCTAACTCTTATAGGAAGATGTAACATACTTAAGATGGTTATGCTTCCTAAGGTTCTTTATATGTTTAGATCGATCCCATTAGCAATTGAAGATTCACTTCTAAAGAAAGTAGATGGCATATTTAGTCATTTTGTATGGAAGTACTCAAAAATTCGGCGCTCCCTTAAATTCCTATCACTACCACAAGATCGAGGTGGGTGGTCTGTTCCTAACCTTAGATTTTATTATTATGCAACTTTTTTACAACAAATGGCTCTAGTGATTTTACCTGGTATGAGTAGTAGCCAATGTGTTATAAACAGGGACCTCCCTTCGATCTATGAGTTGGCAATAGGAAGAAACGCACAAGGAGTACTTCTACGCCAATTAGATCCCAGTTACTATAAGAAAACTAAATTTAAGATTATAATTGCAATCTGGAATATATGGAAAAGAATGGTAGAGCTCACGAAGATACCGAACTAAAACAGGTATACACCATTGTGGCGATCCCCCCTTTTTCCTGCATTTATGTACGATAATCTGGCCAAGCAATGGGAAGAAAAAGGTATATTGAAGCTGGGAGATATCTATTTTAACGAACAACAGCTGTCGTTCTTTGAGTTGCAGCAAAGGTTTGGCATTGCGGCTGGAACATACTTTAAATATAGACAGATTACCTGCTTCTTGAATCAAATCAACGAAGAAAGAATTTCTCTAGGCAGGAATCCGCTAATAGAAACTATGTCCCTACCGCAAGCAAAAATCAAAAATTTCTATAAAATCTTGATAGATACCCTTTCAGACGACCTCGAGGCAGTAGAAACCAAATGGGTTACTAAAATAGGAGATACTGACGTCGATGTGTATAACTCATTAGCCTTAGCCAAAGGGCCGTTCCTCGCAGCTAATTTGAAAGCTCAACACCACTATAGGGTATATGACCTCTATTTCACCCCTGCGAAATTACATCGGTGGGGGAAAAGAGAGGACGATAAATGCCCGCGATGTGATCAAGGCCAGCAGATATAGTGCATGTGTTCTATGGCTGTGAGAAACTGGGTCCATTGATTAACCATATAGGGGAATTTTTGTCATCAGCAATCGACACAAGTGTTAATATAACCCCAACCCTAATGTTGTTGGGATGTGATGAAAAGGCGCAAAGTGATCGCCACAAGGACAAGTTCGTCTTTGTCTCAATAGCGGTAATCCGTCTCCTTATTGCCACACATTGGAAAGATGCAAACCCCCCTCAATTTCAGGCTTGGCTGGGTCGCTTGCTGGCAATTTACCATCTGGAGGAAGTCCTATACAAGTGCAAAGGCCATAGCGCAAAAAGACGGGGTAGGGCAATCTGGGCCCCTATGAAAAACTGGATTATAAAGCAAAATGTTCTTTAAAAGAGATAGGGCGAATTATGACGTATGTTTCTCCTTTGGTTAAAGACCTTTTGAAATGAATTATTACCTATGCATCTACTCATTTCTTCTCTGTTCTTGGCTCTCTTCTTCTTATGATTCCTCTCTCCCCATTCTGATTGATCTGTTGTGTTAATGTATATGAATTTGCTCTTGTGCTACATGATATTAGCTAAATGTATTTTAAGGTTTATGAAGTGTAAATGATTTTTTTCTATTGATATACTCTCTTCAAATAAAAAAAATAAAAAAAGAAATCCCCTCCTATGACCCAGGGGTAGGCATCCCATCCCGTCAGTGCCACATAGAGTATGTCTAGGAATTTGTCCTGTTCTGAGTTCGGGGCATAAATACTCCCCATCACTATGTGTTTCCCATCCAGTTTCCCATGTATTAATACATATAGCCCATTGGAATCTATTCTTTGCTCCAATAAAGCAAAAGGGGTACCACTTCTTATCCATATCGCCGCTCCCCTAGCAAATGCAGAATAGGATGTGTGAAATAATTGTCCCCTCCACTTTTTCTGCAATTTACGGCTTCTGCATGCGTGAGGTGGGATTCTTGCAGAAACACTATATGTACCTTCCTACGGTTAAGCTGTGCTAGAACCCTATGTCTCTTATGTATTGAGCCCATCCCCCTCACATTCCATGATGCGTATATATATTTACTAGGTTGTGCCATTCCATCTTTTATGCTGGAGTGGGATATGCACCCATATCCGCACGTGCTGACTTAAGAACAAATCTCCCGCAGTTGAATCTGTATTAATACATCCTACTAAAACTCCCAATACTAGGTTCCCCCATACAACACTAGAGGACCAAACAATAAAAACAAGCTCAACAGGAACTCTGCGAATTCTATAACACAATGCAGTCGCCATAGGGGGAACAGCAACTGCCATAGTCGTGCCGCGCAACGCGCTGCACACAGTATGCGCAGCCAGGGAGCTCCGGCTGCGGCCCCATCTCGTTACATTTATAGTTACAGGGGACATCAACATTAGTCTGTATCAAAAGTGCATTATAAATCATACTCATCTGTTACAGCATATACCCTCGCACGTTCATCATAACATTTAGCCTATAAAGTCATTCGCAGTCTGCGGGGTGACCAGAGGGAACAGTGCCAAGCTATTCTCAGAGTCTGAGTGGGCATCATCGTCCTCAGATGAATCTACAGTCTCAACAACATGAGTCTCATCTTGATCGATCAGTGCAGCCGCTGCAAGCAATGCGTCTCTTTTATTTTCTACAATCTGTTCCAATGAGGGGTTGGTCCCGGAACTAGATACATTTTGTCTGCCGTTATCTTTTTTAGTTGTGTTGACTCTGCGCGGTCGATGCTGCCGATCCCTGCTGTCCTGCGACGAGGCCTGCGACGTGTTCGGCGTCAAAGTGATTTCTGCCCATTCCGCTACTTCCTCTGGGTTATCAAAGAACAGGGTCTTCTGTCCGTGGATAACTTTCAATCTAGCCGGAAATAGCATTGCATATTGCACCTTGTGGGCTTAAAGCGTCTTTTTTGCATCTCGAAAAGTATTTCTCGCTCTTTGGACTGCCAGAGTAAAGTCCGGGTATATAGATATTTGTTTATTCTCAAATTGTAGTGGAGCATTCTCTTGTGCCGCGCGCAAGATCGTATCTCGGTCCTTGTAATTTAATATACGTGCTATAATCGGTCTGGGGGGCGCACCAGTGGGTGGAGGCCTAGGTGGGACTCTGTGTGCTCTCTCCACACTATAAAGGTCAGGGAGGCCCGTCACTGCAACATGATCCCGGAGCCATTTTTCTACGAATTGAGTGGGGTTAGATCCTTCGCTTCGTTCCGGTATTCCCAGAATGCGTACGTTGTTGCGGCGGGACCTTCCCTCCGCATCATCCACTCTGTCTTGTAATCCTTTCAGTTGTCGTTGCAGTTGTTCCAATTGAGAGGTGGTAGCATTATGTTGCGGTACCAGATCGTCGAGTAGTATTTTGTTTGACTTTACTTTATCCGCCAGTTTTGCGTGGTCCGCTTTTAAGAGGGTGAAACTAGTGGTCAACGTGCCTACTTGCGCTTCGATGGCTTTGCGCGAGTCCAGAATTTCTTTCAGTATCAGGTCGAGTTTATCATGGTGATCTTCTGTGCCCGTAGGTGGTATCACGTCTTGATCAGACCCTTGGGTTGAATTGCCCTGCACTGCGGAGTCCATCACCTCCACGGTGGGTGGGTCCGGTTGTTTAGTCTTAGTGCGCCCCATTTTCGGTTGTAAGTGTGCGAACTCTGCGTCTAGCAACCACCGCCACTCCAGTCGCGTCTTCTATTTCCCACACAGCTCTGTCCGCCGTGTGCCGGTGCAGTGTACTCCCTTGTTGTTAGCTCAGTGCACCGCTATGCCTCGGCCTAGCAGTATCACTCAGAGGATTCGCTGGTATGCTTCAGGCCCACTGTCTCTTCCTTCTAGTCCTCCCACCTCCATAAGGCGTCGCTACACAATATTGGCTGCCCCACGTCTTAGTCCTTGAAAGCCAGCGCTGTAAACTCCTCACTTCCAAGTACTGTAATAGTACATATGTCCACTTAGTTAGCAGTGACAATACAAATATCTCGATTCGTCCACCACTCCACTCTTGTTGTAAGTCACTACCAAGCCGGCATGTTAAGCTGTATATTCAAAGTCCTGGACAGCAAGTCTCTTTTGTAACCGCTATCTCTTCTTAAGCTGAGGCTGGAATAATCCTCTATCTCTCAGCTTGCACAAGCTCCACTCCGACTGTATTACAGCTGCTTACTGGACCCAACGCTCCCTCCGATCATCCACTGCATTCAGGACGATCACTTGCCCGGTCAGTCTGTTCCACTCTCTGTCTTCACCAGTAGTCTGCACCATTTCTCCCACCACGGCATCGATCGTCCCAAAGTAACTCCTACTCCCAAAACCGCAGATTCCACAGAACGCTCGGCGATCGCCGATGGTGCGCCTCGGCTCCGCTGGATGTCTCAGGCCCGTTGTTGATTCAGGGTCTCTGGGCACGTCCGCCTGCCATTTTGCTGCTCGTTGTATTTTTCCCTGCGCACTGGCCTCCCAATCCTCACCCAAGTTGTGCGGCGCCTCCGGCCCGTCCGGAGATTAGCTGAATGGGCGGAGGGAGGGCCCACCGTCCGTCTTTGCTGCCTCCGGCATGAGCATGCAGGCCGTCCTGGGCCTCCACGGCAGTTAGTCCTCGTTCTGATGCCGCACCTGTCCTTGCGACTCAAATGGACGTTGCGTTCCCTCCTCTACACATCACTCAGCTTCATTGTTTTGGCGTCGTTAGCCGCCGCAGTGCCTCTGCTGCACATTTCGTAGCATGCGGCTCTCAGATGTCCCCTGTTCAGCGGGATAATTGTCTCGGTGTCAGGGCCCAGCGCGGAGCTCCTCTAACACACGTCCGCCATGTCTGGCGATTAACCACGCCCCCATACAGAAAGTGCTTCTAATGTGGTTTTCGAGAACCCATCAAAAAGTCTTCTAGTCCCATGTCATCATAAAGAAGGGAAAAGTGTTGTTTCTCCTGATCCAACGTTGAATGTTGTAGCAAATCTAAGCATAACTTCCCAACGCTGTATGTTGTTACCACCCCCGAGTGTTGGGTCTGCACGTAACATGGGGCGAGCCTACTGATCCTAAACACTTTCGTGTTGTCAAGAAACCGGGCCTGACATCTGTTGGTATCTAATGGCCACGCCAACCATCCCTCTTCATTGGAACATGAAGAGTTGTATGACCCATTTCTAAGCATGTTGTCTAATGCTTCCTCAATATAATTTGTGAACTGTTGCTAATTCTCAAATCGTGCAAATGTGGGAATGTTCGGTGTGTTTAAATCCTTTATCTTGGCCAGGCAAAGACAGTACGTTTGCTGCACAGTTTTATTCAGGAAAATCAGTTGTTGTGGTATAAGGCATGCTCTAAATAAAGCCTCTTTCCCTGAACCTGCTGATCTCTAGTTCCCCAAATAGATTTTAAATCAACATTGTCTCGCCAAAAGTCATACCCTTGTGTTGACAACTGGGACAGAAAAGATGCAGAATAAATCAACTTGGTGTCAGTGAGCATATTCTTCCTTGCCTGTGAAGGCGTCAGTTTGTAATAATAAGACTGTGGGTCAGCTGGATTGTGACCACAAAAATATGCAAACTTCTGTGCAAATGTCTAGGAGCTACCCCGTGGTGGTGTAGGGCAGTGTTCCCATTGTGTGCAATTAAATACTGCATGTGGAGTACTTGCTTTATATAAATAATGGTGACCGCAATGGTGAAAACAGAATATTTCATCATAATTAGATGTACCATCATACATTTCTTCATTATCAAAAACAGTAGAATGGTCTAAATCAGCAAGCATGTCATGTACTGTGTTAAAGTCCCAATCATCAGAGATAGTGCCAGGAGTAATAACTTTATTTAAGGAAATTCGAAATACATAAGGAATTTGCAAAGTTTCAGTCGGTCCAAATATATCATATCTTATCCCAAACAATTCTATTAGGAATCAGAATGGCCGAAATGTTCACCAGGGAAAGGTCTCTTCGCACTTTGTGTGATGAATAATGTGGTTTTAAAACCAAGTTTACCAGTTCAACAACAAAGCGTTCTGGGAGATCGTGACCGTTCAGAAGCAACCAATCCAAAGGAAGAGGAAAAGTAATGAGATTTTAATCCAAATGTATGTCCATGGAGGGATAAAGTATGTTGTTTTGAGCCAAATGTAGAATTCACATAGTCCACTCTATGGGGGTGGGGGTGGCTCTGACGAATCCGAAGAGAAGTCATCAAAGTAGACAAAGAAGCCAGAGGCTCTTTGCACAAAGTTGGGGGGCTCTTGAGGCTCTGCACAACTGGGAGATAACTCTAATGGTGGTAAGTCATGGTAGACACCATCATTGTCTGGTTGCAGAATTGAAATCTGTGTTTCCGTGCATGTTTGTTGTATGGCATTTGTTGATGTAAGTGGAAGAAGTGATACTTTGGTGTTAGCTGTCCCCTATCAGGAAGTAGAAGCTTCATCGTTGGTCAAAGCTTGTAACGGGACTTCCTGTAGGGTAGTGAGAGGAGGCAGGTGACAACCCAGGAGCTCACAAGGCCTACTATGTAGAACCGGCCTCATGATGTGGTTTTATGAGATCGATAGACAAAAATCTCTTGTGCTTGCAACCAGCAAGGGACACTAAAAGTACAGTTCTGGTACCTTCAACTGCCAGGTAAGATGGCCCGAATTCTTTCTTGTCCACCATCTTCTCCTGAACCAGATCACCAATCTTTGGAATCCAATTAGGAGTTGTTGGCGCTTCCTTCACTTCACCAGTGGTGGAACTTTTCTCTTGGATGTTGCTCTGAGCTTGTTCAGGTCCTGTAAAACATCTAAATATTCACTGATGTCAAAAGGCGTTTCCGCCGCCACTGTACTGGGACTGTCAAGGTCTGGAACCCACATCTTAACCCCAAATAAGATCTCATAGGGAGTCCGACCACCAGGGATTTTCTAGGAAGATTATTTAAGGCTCTCTGGACCTCATGCAGGTGGTGAACCCAACTGCGACCTGAACCTACTACTCTAGCTGTTAAAGACTGCTTTAAGTTACGGTTCTTCGTCTACACTACCGCGTTTCCTTCGGGATGATAGGGTGAGGAGTACTGCACAGTCATACCCACTTTTTCCATGGTGTCTCTATACACCTTAGAGGCGAATGCTGGACAATGGTCCAAATGGAATGTGGCTATTGCATATGTCCCGATAAAGACATGCAAGTCCTTTATAACAGTTTGAGTGTCAGCTGAATGCTGTGGCCATACCCTTAGGAATCAAGAGCAGGAATCCACTGCCACCATGATGTACTTATAAGACTGTCAGATTGCACGGGTCTGCAGTGGTCCAGAAATACACAAACAAGAGGCTTGTCAGAGATCAAAAGAGGTGTCTGTGGTGGGTGAGCTATGGTGGAAACCTTCATCTGCTGGCAGATGTAACATTTAAGGACAAAGTCCTTGGTCTGTTTGTATACACCTGGCCACCAATAGCGTTACAACAATAATGAAACTGTAGCCCCCACCCCTGCATGAGCAGAAGCAAGACCCTCATGTGCTGCTAGGATTACACCTAAACTGCGATCTGAATTTGGTATTATTCTATCCCTCAGTCTGAGAATATGAGCAAATGGAAAGTTTTAGGCACTTAATTATAGCGCTATTGAGAGAGAGGAATGCTGTTGAGGAGATCCACCCTGTGCTTTTAGTCTTAACTCTATTTTTCCTATTATCCCACTTCTTTTGTGTGCCTGCTTTGAGTTATCCTTTTCAGAATTACTCTTAAGCTGTGGTTTACTGGATCTGGCTCCCAAATTATCTCTACCTATAGCTGCATAGGTTTCCTCAATAATTAAAGATAGTTTGCGCTCCTGGTCTCCCGAGCAACCTGTGTAAGCTGCTAGCTTACAGCCAATGGTAATGCTTCTCCTTTTATATTGCTAAGTATTTTTGAGGATACTGCAGCACAATTGCCTATCAGTTTCATCCCCAAATCCAGGGCAGGGGCTGCCCCTTGCTCTTTCTAAATCTGTTTAAGCACCTCTGGCAAAACAGCTAATGAGGGCGTACCATGTGTTCTGGTATATACTGCAGCAAAGACTGTGCCCCAAGTGGCGCAGTCTTCCACCGGGGGAGCCATCCCCATTGGCAGGCAAATTGTGAGAATCCTATATTTTCTTGGGGTCCTGTATGGGGAAACACTGCTTCAAGCCAAGTTGTTTATTGTGCAATCCAGAACGGAATTTCTTCTCGTCTGACGGGAACCTTACCCATGACTGCATTTATAGTAACTGGACTAATTCCAGGCATAGCTAATTGTGGTTGTGCAGCTTGGACAGCCCTTTGTGGGTTTATTGTCATTCTTTGCATCAAGTGGTGTGTCAAACATTTATATATTCTAACTAGACCAGTGTATAGTTTGCGTAATTCCGCTGCTGTAAGATTTACTATATCTGGATAGGGTGTGTAGCCGGCTAAGACTGGCCATGTTGCTCCCTCAATGCTGAGGGGACCTAATCGAACATAATTTCTTTTATGTGGTAGGGCGCCTTCAAACCAATTTTGGTGTTATTGAAATGTTAGTGGTATTTCTAATACTACATATGTGGTGTAGTTATTAGGTGATGCAGCTTCAGTGTAAGCATGAAAATGTCTTGATTGTGCATTTACTGCTGAGAAAGTGACCCATGAATAGAATGCCTCTGTCCTGTACACTTCGTGGGCCCCTACCACGAAGGTAACATCACCTCCCATAACATCTGTGTGACAATATGTCTACAGTTTACTGGTATATTTACTGGTGCTGCATTGGCCATTTGAATATGTGGGATTCAGAGAAGAAACCTCTGTGGGATGATGCTTTTAGAGGTTCAAGCTTTAATAACCTACGGTCAATACATAGGGTTCCCTACTCAACTGAGGAGGATTTTTCCCTAACACCTTGGACATCTCTGGTACATTAGTGATTAGGGGCTTTGGGCACACAAAAGAAAACTACTCTGGTGATCCATTAAATAAGAACACAAGCTAGAATATTGGTGGCACCATGTCATACGGTTTTTACTTCCTCAGTAAAACTGTGTGCTTGACGGACAGCATAAACATCAAAACTGTGCGATACTAAGTCCACGCACACCATCGCAAATATGTTGCCCTTAGTCCAGGCTAGCTCATAGTACACCATCTGTACCTCTAACCTATAAGGTAACAGGTAGAATGTGCAACCTCAGAACATGACAACCCTGACTACCCTAGAGAATCGTGGAAACAGATGTTATGTTATGTTAAAATTGTTTTTTAAGCGCACGTACACCAGTTGGTTTCTTGGCGCTAGTATAGGAGTAGTTAAGCCCCAATAGATCTATTCGTAAGCCTGGACAAAGAGTCATGTCTTAAGAAGTCTCCTGTATACAGGTAAGTCTGTGCAGGATCTGGTATCTGATTTCATAGGGAAGAGCATTCCAGAAGTGAGGAGCCAACACTGTGAACCTGCTGCCGCCTAGTCTCTTCCGTTTATAAGGAGGAATGACCAGTAAATTCAAGTGGGCAGATCTCAGATTGCGCGTGGGTACATGTCTCCTAATAAGATTAGAGACGAATTTTGGGCCCACATTCTGTAGGGATTTAAAGATGAGGCACCCAATTTTAATGGCGCAGCGTTGTGGTATTGGGAGCCAGTGGAGCTGCCGCATAAGGGGGTGGCATGTTGACATCTTGGCTGATGGAAGATCAGTCTGGCAGCCTGGTTCTGCACCAGCTGTAGTTTCCGAATAGATACGCAGGTAACCCTAGATATAAAGAGTTTGCGTAGTCTAAGTGGGAGATGACCGGGGCTAGGACAACCTGCACCAGTGCTTCTCTAGTAAGGAATCTACCAATTTTCCTAATCCTCCTTAACTGAAAGAATCCGGTAGAGACTGCTGGTCCGATCTGGGACTTCATAGATAAATCATTGTTTTTTGTGACCCTGAGGCTCTTTGTTGAAGGAGACGGAACTGGAGGACAGCCCAACTCCATAGGCCAAAAGTGTGAGCTCCAGGGGTCCTGAGAGCCGCCAGTCAAGATCAGTTCGGTTTTGTCCGGGTTTAACTTTAGATGGTTGCTATTCATCCAGTTACTGATGTACAGCAAAGTAGCCTGAAAGTCAGAGATGGACTCGGGTGTGTTGTTGATAGTGAATATAAGTTGTAAGTCATCTGCATAGTTAAAGGTGTTCACCTTACGCTCCCTTAAGGATCGGATCAAAGGGAGTAGATATAAGTTGAACAAATGCGGGGATAATGATGATCACTGTGGCACTCCACAGTTGGTCTTGACCTCAGGAGCGGTAAAGTGAGACAGACAAACAGATTGAGACCGATCTTCCAGAAAGGATGTGACCCAGTCAAGGGCTGGACCCTGGAGTCGTGCGTCTCTGACCCGGTCCACCAGAATTCCATGGTTGACCGTGTCAAAAGTCGCAGAAAGATCTAGTAACACCAGGGACTGCCCTGATCGGCTTCCTTTCTTAATTCGTCCAATAGCGACAGAATGACCATCTCCGTAGAGTGAGATGGACGAAATCCCACTTGATGGGGGTCAAGGAACTGAGATTGTTCAATGAATGAACATAAGCATTTCGCTAAATGGGATTCCAGTATTTTAGTCAGATAAGGAAGCAGAGATATGGGACGATAATTAAGTAGGGCCAAGGGGTCCGCCCCAGGTTTTTTCAGAAGGGAGACTACGGTAGCTTTTTTAAAGGCTCTGGGGATACGACCTTGCTTCAGTGATTCATTCAGAAGACGGAGAGCGGGGGCAGGGTTTGCAGTGAGCACTTCCTTAAGGATGTGAGGTGGACAGCTGTCTGTGGGGGTACCAGATTAAACCCTGCCCAGGAGTTCCAGGAAGGCTTCACTGCTAATCAGTGGGAATTGATATATAGAGGTAGGGTTCCTCGAGGCAGTAGGCAAGGCCTCACATGCTGGACTTACGTTGATGCTGGATTTGATCTTAGCAATTTTGTCAATGAAGAATATGTTCAGTGAGTTGCAGAGTGATTGGGATGGTACTGGTTTTATTGTGACTCTATTAGGGTTGGATAGTTCGTTGACAATTGAAAATATGTCTTTTGATTTGTTAGTGGAATTCATAATCTTCGCAGAGAAGTAACTGGCCTAGAACCTTTTAATTTGGAAACACATGCATGCCCAAAGAGAGACACAAGAAATATTCAGATATGCATTTCAATATTTATTGAATAGATATGATTCTTGTATAAAAAAACGTGTGCTGCAATTATCAATAGAAGGAAACAGAATAGAGTAATCAGCATTACGAGAATGGTAAACAATATAAACAGTTCAACCATCGTGCTGTTACATAGATTATATGCTTGCATGTAATTGCAATTATATTTTGCTCCTACCTAGCACTCCCTAACCTAGTGTACCTAGGGTGGGTGAATCTGTCATAATGCCTGTAGGGTAATCTACCTCCCCTGTTACCTCTGGTTAAGTGTCATCAGGGAGCCCATCTTGGTGGAGAGCTGGGCACCATCCCTCACAGGAGGTAAACAGGAATCAGCTGGGCTGGAATTCTGGCATGGGGCGACCTCGACAGTGTCAGTGAAATGCTCCTCTAACTAAACAAAGGAGTGATGTTTATGTAATAAACAGCACCCGTGTTACCATGCCGAAGCCCGAGTCAGGCCGCCATTGTTGATTCTATGTCCACAAAGCTGTCGCCAAGCGTACACAAACAACATTTTGCGCAGTGGACTTAGTCCTCGTACAGAATGTTCAAGGCTCGTGATAAAATGCCTATGAGGAAATGTAAATGTAAGCAAAAGCCAGTTCAGAGAATATTATCCCATACAGGCACGCAAGCATATGTGTGTGAAATGTCAATGTTCAAGAAAGTTGTCAAGTTTAGAACGTGAACATATAAAATGGTGGTGTTTCTGCCCATGCCTAATGTGACCACATGACATACCCTGCCTCCTGGGCTCAAGAGACCTCATCTAGAGGTAACTGGCATATACTAAAAGCAGTGCTGTGACTTTGTCACACATGGTGGGGACAGCGTTGAAATGGAGCAGTGAACACTGTTCCTGCAGTCTGCAAAGGCAGGCCTGCTGCCATTAGTTTACTTGGGTCATTCAGGGTGGCACAACCAGTGCTGCAAGCCCTAAGTACCCCTTTACCAACCATGCCTTGGGTACCACTTACCAGGGGCTTATAAGGGAGGTAAGCTTTCTGTCAATTGAGGATGCCAATTACCCATGTCAATTTATGGGAAAGAACACTGGCACTGGAGGCTGGTTAGCAGACTTCAGTGCACTGTCAGAGTAAAAAAACAGCATTAGCAGTTCAAATGGAGGCAAAAAGTGGGGAGACATCTGCAAAAAGCCCTGCAAAAAGCCATGTTTTCCTACACCTACCATAACCTGTCCAAAGAAGAAAGAACAGGTCTCTCAGATCTAAAAACAAAAACTAACGGTATTATTAAACAAGCAGACAAAGATGGAGCAATAGTTATCCGAACAAAGAATGACTATCACAAAGCATGCATGACCTTGCTGAGGGATGAATGCAATTACAAATCCCTAAATTTTAACCCTATCCCTCTCAGAAAGAGATCAAGATTCCAGTTGAAACAGCCAAAGAAAATGGGTGATTAGCACATAAAGAAAGGGAGTCATGAATCCAATAATCCCATATTTCTACACATTCAACATACATAAACAAAGCACAAGAGCCCCAGGCAGACCTATAGTCTTGGGGATTGACTCTATTCTAGAGCCTCTGTCGGAATTTGTAGATTGGTTCCTACGCCCTTTGGTCCCTCAAATGCCATCTTATATAAAATATACCAAGCACTTACTAAAAATTCTGGATAATGTAGAGTTTGACCCTGAGAAACAGCTACTTAATACTCTTGATGTGGAGTCTCTCTACACAAGTATACCTCAGGAGGAAAGTATCAATGTAATTGAGAATTTACTCTCTGAAAGGGAGTGGGATTTCAAATCCCCAACAGGCTAGCTAGTTAACCTGATGCGCTTAGCTTTGACAAAAATTTACCTACAGCAACATGGGAAGTCAATGGGTAGCAAATTTGCTCCCAGCATAGCATGCCTGTATGTACAACAATTTGAAATGGAACATACCTGTTCGAATAACCCTTTAAGGCATGGGTACTCACAAACTTTCTCTCGGGGGCCAAATTTACAGTGTGGTTTGTGGCCGAGGGCCGCACCGGTGGGGGCGGGGTCAGTGGGGGAGGGGGGCGGGGCTAGAGCAAAAAAAAAAACTATGACCATGAGGTTGAACACAGGCCCCTGCAGCGGACGCCTTCGTCCACTGAGCCACCAGACCCGGCATTCACACATCTATCTCTCTCTCTCTCGCACTGTCTCCCTCCCTCTCTCTATCTCTCCCTCTCTCTCTCCGTCTCCCTCCCTCTCTCTCTCTCCCTCTCTCTCCCTCTCTCTCCCTCCCTCCCTCTCTCCCTCTGTCCCACTCACTCTGTTTGTCTCTCTCTCTCTGTCTCCCTCTCTCTCTCTCTGTCTCCCTCCCTCTCTCTCTCTGTCTCCCTCCCTTTCCCTCCCTCTGTCTCCCTCCCTTTCCCTCCCTCTGTCTCCCTCCCCCTCCCTCTGTCTCCCTCCCTCTGTCTCCCTCCCTCTGTCTCCCTCCCTCTGTCTCCCTCCCTGTCTCCCTCTCTCTGTATGTCTCCCTCTCTCCATCTGTCTCCCTCTGTCTCCCTCTCTCTGTCTCCCTCTCTCTGTCTCCCTCCCTCTTTGTCTCCCTCCCTCTTTGTCTCCCTCCCTCTGTCTCCCTCCCTCTGTCTCCCTCCCTCTGTCTCCCTCCCTCTGTCTCCCTCCCTCTCCCCCTCTCTCTGTCTCCCTCTCTCTCCGTCTCCCTCTCTCTCCGTCTCCCTCTCTCTCGGTCTCCCTCTCTCTCGGTCTCCCTCTCTCTCCGTCTCCCTCTCCCTCTCTCTCCGTCTCCCTCTCTCTCTGTCTCCGTCTCCCTCTGTCTCCGTCTGTCTCTGTCTCCGTCTGTGTCTGTCTCTGTCTCCCTCTGTCTGTCTCCCTCTGTCTGTCTCCCTCTGTCTGTCTCCCTCTGTCTGTCTCCCTCTGTCTGTCTCCCTCTGTCACCCTCTCTCTGTCACCCTCTCTCTGTCACCCTCTCTCTGTCACCCTCCCTCTGTCTCCCTCCCTCTCTGTCTCCCTCTCTCCGTCTGTCTCCCTCTCTCCCTCTGTCTCCCTCTGTCTCCCTCTGTCTCCCTCCGTCTGTCTCCCTCTCTGTCTCCCTCTCTCTGTCTCCCTCCCTATCCCTCTGTCTCCCTCCCTCTGTCTCCCTCCCTCTGTCTCCCTCCCTCTGTCTCCCTCCCTCTGTCTCCCTCCCTCTGTCTCCCTCTGTCTCTGTCTCCCTCTCTCTCTGTCTCCCTCTCTCTCTGTCTCCCTCTCTCTCTGTCTCCCTCTCTCTCTGTCTCCCTCTGTCTCCCTCTGTCTGTCTCTGTCTCCCTCTGTCTGTCTCCCTCTGTGTCTGTCTCCCTCTGTGTCTGTCTCCCTCTGTCTCCGTCTCCCTCTGTCTCCGTCTCCCTCTGTCTCCGTCTCCCTCTGTCTCCGTCTCCCTCTGTCTCCGTCTCCCTCTGTCTCTGTCTCCCTCTCTCTCTGTCTCCCTCTCTCTCTGTCTCCCTCTGTCTCCGTCTCCCTCTGTCTCCCTCTGTCTCCCTCTGTCTGTCTCCCTCTGTCTGTCTCCCTCTGTCTGTCTCCCTCTGTCTGTCTCCCTCTGTCTGTCTCCCTCCCTCTGTCTCCCTCCCTCTGTCTCCCTCCCTCTGTCACCTCACCCCGCGTGTGTGTCAGCCCGGGCTGAGACAGCTTCCCGGGAACACACACAGCCGCACCTGAGTACTTCACAGGTCTTTAAAAGACCATTCACTTGTTAATGAGGCTTTGTTGTATTTCACCTCTTCTTAGTGCCCCTACATCTCCACTCAGAGTGGAGATGCAGGGGCACTAAGAAGAGGTGAAATACAACAAAGCCTCATTAACAAGTGAATGGTCTTTTAAAGAATCGCCCGGCCCCCATAGAGCAGAGTCTCTCAGAGTCCGCGCTGCGGTGTTTGCTGACACTTTAAAAAAACAACCCAAAAAACAGGTACGATGTCTGCAAGGTCCGCGGGCCGCCAAGGAAGGCTTGCCGGGCCGCTGGCGGCCCGCGGGCCGTACTATGAGTACCCGTGCTTTAAGGGATCATGGGATTATCTGGCGGCGGTATATTGATGATATACTGATCATCTGGCAGGGCAGTGATGAGAAAGCAGAGCTGTTTCCCAGCTGGTTGAACACACGCAACTGTTTTTTTAAATTTAGAATGACGACCAATCACAATGAGATACCTTTTGTCAACATTAAAATATCTGAAGCAGGAGGGAAATTGAAGACAGTCATGTATATAAAACCCCCAGATATGACTAGCCTCTTAGACTTCAAGATGTCCCATCCACGATCTCTTAGAGAGAACCTACCCATATAACAGGGTCAGAAGAAATTGCTCGTATATCACTGAATATAAAACAGAAGCAGCTAGCCTAATAGGGAAAGTGATGGCCCAACATTACCCTAAAAAAAATCATAGACAGGGCGAATACACTGGCATATAATAATCATAGAGAGGTCAGTACTAGAAGATAGACAATCAGTTCTGGCATAATTGACTTGTCAATTGAATTGCAGTCAAAAAGATCACCATAAAACTTTGGTGAATCCTTAACTGTGGGAAGCTACATTATGAAAAACCACAGTTTTCTTTCAAAAGCAAATTCAAGTATCAGGGATATACTTCTCCACACCAGACCGAAATAAGAATACAAGGCACCACGTACTCTATGGGACCTACTCAAAATCACGGGACATTTTCCATGTGGAAATTTTTCTGTGTGTGGACTTACATCAGCAATAAAAATGATTGACTTAGGAATGGACACCCCTTAAGAACAACGGTGTCACACCAATTGTAATACAAATAATGTGATATACATGATCAAGTGCCCCTGTAATCTGAGATATATAGGCATGACTTCAAGAAAGGTGGAAATTTGCATTGGGGAACACTGCAGCAACATCCGATGTCAAAGCAATATAACACAACTAACAGCACATTACATAGAAAACAACCATTCAGAGAATGATCTGTATTGGACAGTTATAGAAAAGAAAGACCCAAAATACAATATGTCCAAGGCATTATTACATTGCGCCCAGCGATGGGTATATAGGTGGCGTACCCACATTATAGAACTCAATGACGTGCGTCATCAAAACTACATTTCCCATGATTTCCTCACAGACGCTCTATATATGCGAGCGTGGTGATGTCATGGCACGCTGCAGCTCGACTACATCCTCGTGCTCAGTAACAGAGGAAGACATGAGAACAGTCCTACCGACACCTCCCAGCAACGATGGGAGGTGGAAACGTGCACCAAGTAGGTTGACAGAAGGCATGCTACTCTTGAAGAAGTAAGTGCATGGGGTTTTCCCTGGAGTAGACAACTCCATATTAAGGATAACATACACACTCTCCTTAATTTCGAGGTGTGGTTCTAATATATTTTTGCCTCTCTCTCTCCTTCTGTTTGTTTTGTGCCTTTATCTACGCTTAATCGTCATTATTAGGTGTGTGACTATAGGGGCATGCCACGCACTCCTCCCATATAGGCAGTAGGCTATACGACAAGGGTAGGTTCCTACTTGACAGTGACCATTTTGACCAAAACTATGCATTTTGCATGGAGTTTTTAGGCATGTATTCACCAGTTTTATAACATAGCTACATCACAACGAGCATGAATTTGAAGAAATACATACTTGATAAGTTAAGATGTTCATTGAGAGACGTGTGCAAGCACCTAGTTTCTTTTTTCGCATGAGACATTGTTTGCCAAATGGACAGAGGGGTGTAGGATAAACACAGAAGAATGGCTAATGGGGTACAAATCATGACAAGCAATGGAAAAATATGTGTTATTTGTTTTTCTCTCTCTGGCAAATTAGTTCTTTAAAGCATGTTATCATTATTACATGTGGTTTGTCTTGTCTGGACTAAATTGTTTTGTCTGGACAAAAATAGAAAAATACTTTTTCCAGGGCAAAATTAACTCCTTACAGTCCTGATGAAATCCCTGGACCCTTTGGCCTATTAGAATGGGGGCTGAAACATGTTGACTAACATAAAGAGGGCATAGGATCATCATTTCCATAGACACCCTTAATATATATTTTTAATCATACCAGAAATACCACGAATAAAAGGGATACCTTTGGTGTTTTCTAGGTATTTCATTGTAGGACCTCAGCAGGAGAAATTATCCAACGTGCTCCCTGGAATATGGTCCATCCTGATTTTTAGGGACCAGAATGAGACTCGATGAAGAAGCATGACACAAATATGGTGTGAGGGTCTACCTAACAACGCTAAGTGATGTCCTGACTAAGGACAGAGCTTCACTCTGCAGATTTTTTTGATTTTTTTAAACTCCCACTTGGACGGGTCAATACGTGTAGGATACTTCGGGTGATGGCTCTGAACACATCAAGAGATCCATACAGGAGAGCATAGCACTTCTGGACTTGGAGGAGAGGGCCATAGCTCTGGCTGAAAGAAGGTTGGCCCTAGAGGAAAAGAGGGCCAGGCTGGGCTTGAAGCCTAGAGAAAATGGTGGCAGCTGATCTGGAGGTGCTGATGGAGATGCCCCTGGTGTAAGGTTGCCCAAAGGGGTTGTCCCTAGTTATGTTCCAGGGTTATGACATTGACAGATGGATGGCCTCATATGAAAGAGCTCTCAAGATTAGGAAGGTGGGGACACAACACTAGGGAACGCGTCTGTGGGAGTTAGTACCAAGGGTTGGTAGAGAAAGGCTACTCACACTAGAGGAGGAGGTAACTGAATCCTGCACCCACATGAAGGCAGCACTTGTTGAGCTTTTTGGGTTAACTCCTGAAGAGTATAGACTGAAACTTAGATCCCCTCAGAAGGGCAATACACAGACATGGGTAGACGTCATTGACACCTCAGTTGAAAAACTAGATGGGTTGATTAAAAGCAACAAAGTGGATACATAGAAGTGCTCTACAATCTGTTGGTTAAGGAGTGCATTTTAACAAATTGTCATTCGGAAAAGTTGCACCAGCATTCGGTGGCCTCTAAGCTGTCTAGCTCCAGGAAATTGGGCAAGATAGTGGATAAGTGGGTAAGAACCAGTGTCCCTTAAAACAAACCCGGGCTGGTGATCAGAAGAAAAGTGGTTGGGCCTCCTCTAAGGGGAAAGGATAAAAAGAAGGATAGCTGGCAATTGTCCCACAAAACATCCCACAGGGGAAAGGGGGGGAATACCGAACCACATCCCAGTAAAAGGGGAAGGGGTTTTGGGGAAAGACGTTTGACCACTTGAAGGCAGGGTTGTGCTTTGATTGTAACTAGCCAGAGGACAAAAGGGGGGGATGCAATGTGCACCAAAAAGGCCCCCAATGGTGACCAGTCCAAAGGGTTGGCTTAAGTAGGGATTGGATGTGACGTTTCCCCTAGAGATGCCAAAGGGTACACAGAGTCCCTGGGTCCCTTAGTGTCCCTAGGTGGGGGAACATTGAGCCTTTGGCCCACTGGCATACTAGCGTGGAGAAGTATAGACAGTGGCCAAAAATCAATGGGGTGGGGGTGAAAGCTCTGAGGGATACAGGTGCCAGTGTAACCATGGTCATGGCTAAACTGGTTTCCCCAGACCAGATGCTACTTGAGGAGGTGCACAAGACTGTCAATGCTGACAATGTCACAAAGTTGACTTTGAGTGGGGAGGAGTTACTGGCTATCCCAATGGAGTGTTTACTGGGCAATGACTTAGAGACCTCTGCTTAGAGGAGGACCCATGAAGCAATGCTAATTCTCCCTGAATGGGTGTGTTTCGCAACCAGAGCACAGAAGGCCTTAAGAGATAGTCAAGGGATTCTGGAGCCTGAAACTATGGAATAGGTCCCTAAGGCCAAGAGGAGGGGCAGAAAAGCTGGCAGCCTAACCTCCAAAGGGCAACAGACCCAGAAGGAGCCCAACCCTCAGGGTAGAGGCCTGGTGCCTGAGGAAGAACAGACTCCTGGAAACCTGTCAGATCTGGCAGAACTGCAAGGAGCAGGGGGTCCCTCTAGGGAGGACTTGAGCAATGGGCAAAGGCTCCCCTTATACCACTACCAGTGGTGAAGACACCCTTTGAGAGGGTAGGGATAGATATTGTTGGGCCACCAGATCCAACCACAGCTTCAGGGAACAGGTTCATCCTAGTGGTAGTGGATCATGCTACTAGGTATCCTGAGGCTGTTTCACATAAGACAGTCCCTGCCCCTGCAGTGGCTAGAGCCCTCCTTGGAATTCTCACCAGGGTTGGGTTCCCTAATGAGGCTTTTTCAGATAGTGGCACAAATTTCATGTCCACCTTTCTGAAGGCAATGTGGGAAGAATGTGGGGTGACCTACAAGTTCACAACCATATCATCCCCAAGGCAATGGTTTAATTGAGAGATTCAACAAAACCATAAAAGGCATGATCTTGAGTTTGCCTGAAAAACTCAGGAGCCAGGGCATTCTCCTCCCATGCCTATTGTTTTCATACAGGGAGGTCCCTCAAACAGGAGTTGACTTCAGTTCCTTTGAACTGCTCTTTGGACACCCTGTGAGAGGTCCATTCAGCTTGGTTAAGGAAGGATGGGAGAGACCACCGAAAAAACCTAAGCAGGACATAGTGGACTATGTGCTTGGCCTTTGCTCTAGAATGGCCAAGTACATGAAGAAGGCAAACAAGAGTTTGGTGGCCAGCCAGGAGCTTGTCAAGCACTGGTATGACCAAACGTCCTCCATGGTGGAATAACAACCAGGACAATTAGTATGGGTCTTACCGCCTGTAGCACCCTGGGCCGAACAGGACAAGTGGACTAGGCCCTACCCCATCTTAGAGAAGAAGGGAGAAGTCGCTTGACTTGGGTACTTCTAGGGATCCTCACAGGGTGATCCATGTGAATAGACTCAAGCTACACCATGAAAGGCCAGACATCACCATGTTGATGGTAACAGATGGAGGCTAGAAAGAAGGGAGTGACCCTCTCCCAGACCTACTATCTACTAATGCCCAGGGTGGAAATGTGGAGGGAGTAGTTCTCTCCCCCACACTGACAGACCAGCAACAAAGGGACTGCTATCAATTGCTTAAGCAGTGTGCTGGACTGTTTTCTCTGACCCCAGGTTTGACAACATGGTGTACCCATGTTGTGGACACCAGTGACAGCTTGCCTGTCGAGAGTAAAATATACAGATTGTCTGTCCAGGGCCAGTATCAAGGCTGAGGTTGCCAAGATGTTGGAGCTGAGGGTGATTGAGACCTCCTGGAGTCCATGGGTGTAACTTTCGATCACAGCCACTGCTGATGTGGCTGTGCAATCTTTTGAGAGCCAGGCATGAATTGCAGAAGTAGATTCCCTATGCCACCAGGATCAAAAGATTACATCCTTGGGATCCCTCAATCTGACAGCATGAGCCCTCCTGGCTTCTGATACCTTCAGTGTTCACGGTGCATCTAATAAACACACAGTACTTGTCTTTTGGCACTCGTCATATAAATGGATATGTGCATAGGTTATACAGTAAGTATACATTCTTACCTAATATCTCCCACTTTCCCATCATTATATATCAGCTGGAGTCTTTTGTATGCAGTGCACTCCAAAGGGAAGTGAATACAAAGATGTAGGTAAATGTATGTACTAACCAAGCACCTACTACATCAAGAAGAGATACTGATCATTACCTCAGAAATAACGATAAAGTTCCAAACAGACTCAAAAATATTCAGTTGCATGAAGTAATTCCCTACTACCAGTTGCAAAATAAATTATATATATATATATATATATCCAAAACACCCTTCTATCGCTCATCCAAATATTAGGAAGCTGCAACACCGGAGTCAAATCTTATCTTTTATTTGAGTGCTACCACTTGGCGTATTTCGGCCGCCATGCAGCCTTGTTCACAATACAGGGCGCCATTTGAAAATCTTAATTTAAAGTCCGACGTAGTGCAAAACATAGAAGACATACTATCACAAAGCGTTAGGTATGTTTTCTTACCATATTACTTTCACATTATCTCATCATAATTCAGTAATAGTTAACATGCTGTATACCCATGGAAAATATCATTGAAACAATTCAAATTATGTTCACAGCATTTAACAATGTTTCCAATCAATCCCAAGTAGGCACATTTTGTACCTTATGTTCAATGGTACCGTTCACTGAATCAATTCACAACTATTTGTGTGTTTCAAAACTTTCAAAAATTATTAGACTTATTAAAATTATTACAAATTACAATAACAGTCCACACAAATATAAACATATTTTGCCCAAGTGGGCTATTGCACAAGGATACCTTTCACATCATGGTACATTTAAAACGCTATTATAAGTTTTCTATCACAAAATTCTTTTTCTCATAAAATATATTTATGTCGATGGGTAATTTACCCATTGTAACACTTCACCAAATGCTCAAACTAAAGTCCCTAATTAAAGTGCATCTACATAGTGACTAGTGCAAGTTGATATTAAAATCCTGACGTAACCCCACCAATGCTGACTAAAAATGGGGAGGGAAAAAGGAAATTCATAAATATGTATGTAAATCTTCTGCATTAAGTCCTGATGGCATCTTAGTATTAAGCTCAATGATGTACCTTGATTCAAAACATTGTAAAGCTTTCTCTCTATCTCCACCTCTCTTATTTCTGGGTACTGCATCTATAACAAAATAGGAAAGCATCCCATCATCATTTCCATGGTACTCCTATCCTTAAAAAGCCTAGCAACTGGATAGTTTCTATCCTTATCATTCTGACATGGTGTAAGATCCTCTTATCTTGTTAATATTGTACTTCCTATGTATAACAGGTTACACGGACATAAGAGTACATATACCGCATTGTCTGTGTTGCATGAATAGTGATCTTTGATTTTCTTATGCCTCTTTTGTAATGGTATCACATAATCTTTAGTGTTCTTTCCAAGTTGATAGGCCTTGCACCTACTGCATTTACTAAACCCCTGATTATAAACTCCAACAAAATATGAGTTGATTTTGGGGAGTGAAGCCAAAGGATGCATTATTAAAAAAAAGTGGATCCTAGCTACCAAAAGAAAACTAGGTTCAAGATTTTAAAATCAGCATGTAAGGTCTGGGTTCAGGTCAAGCGGAGATTGGGCATCCCCAAGATTAATTTGTATACATCTATGATAGTTTCGTTGGTTCTCCCATCTGCATTTCAGAAGGCGATCACAGCTAGATGGGCACAGAAGGGCCTTACAGCTCTTGGGGACTTGTACTCTGATGGCCAAATCCGTTCCTTTACTGAATGAATGAAACGGGCTCTTGTATAGCGCATGGCTACCCAGAGGCATCCCAGCGCTGCGGAGGTGACTAGGAGAATAGGTGGAATCATGGAAATAGCCAAGTTTTCAGATGTTTCCGGAATGTCCGGTGGTTGGCTTCCTTGCGGATCGGGAGCGGCATGGAGTTCCAGAGCCTGGGGGCGTTATGGGAGAAGAGCCGACCGCCTGTTCTGGCTCTCTTGATTTTGGGAACCTCCGCCAGGTAGAGCGCGTCCGAGCGGAGGCAGCGCGTGGCCTTATATGGTTTGACCAGATGCTTAATAATGGGAGAGGTCCTGCCTAGCAGACCTTTATGCGCAATGCAGAGAGCTTTAAACTGGATTCTCTCTTTTACCGAGAGCCAGTGAAGAGAACGGATGGCTGACTTTGCAGAGCAGCGGTTATTTGTGCCCGTAATGAGTCTAGCTGCTGAGTTCTGGACCACCTGCAATTTGGCAATGGCTGAGTTAGGTGCGCCCAAATAGAGAGCGTTACCGTAATCCAGTCTGGAAAGGATGAGCGTCTGGATCAGGAGCTTTCTTGAGTGACTTGGTAGGAGGGGAAGTATTTTCCGGGTGGTTCTGAGCAGAGTGTAGCAAGCGGCGGCCGTTCTCCTAGAGTGAGCACGGAATGACAAATCGTGGTCGAGCCAGATGCCCAAGCTTTTTATCTCTTTTTTAGGCGTTGGGGCAGAGCCCATGCAGATCGGCCACAGGGTGTTTAGATCAAAGCTTGCTTGGTTGCCCAGAAGCATGAGCTCAGTTTTGTCACCGTTGAGTTTCAGGTGAGATGAGCTCATCCAGCGGGCAATTTCCTTCAGACAAGAACACAGATTCATAGGGGATTGTTCAGTATGGTTCAGTGCCACAATTAGCTGGGTATCGTCAGCGTAAGTGACGAGATGGATTCCGAAGGAGGCTACGATTACTGCCAAGGGGGCCATATATACATTAAAAAGTGTGGGGCTTAGGGACGAGCCCTGAGGAACACCACACTGCAACGGGACTGGTTGGGAGCGAGAGTTACCCTCAAATACCTGGAAAAACCTGTCTTCCAGGAATGATCTCAGCCAGGATAGGGCCGTACCTGACACTCCTACTCTTTTAAGGCGGTGAATCAGAATATCATGGTTCACCGTGTCGAAGGCTGCACTAAGGTCCAGGAGGATGATAGCTGAGGATCCTCCCGAATCTAGAATCTTTCTTGCCTCTTCCACTACTGCTATTAATGCAGTCTCTGTACCCTGACCCGGCCGAAAGCCGGTCTGGGATGAATGGAGAAGTTCAAAAGTCTCCAGGTGTCCAGAAAGAAGCCGATTGACGTGTTTTTCTGCCAACTTGCTGATACCGGGGAGCAATGAGATGGGTCGATAGTTGCCAAGCTCAGTGGGGTCCAGTTGAGGTTTTTTTAGGAGCGCCTTCACTATTGCGTTTTTCCAGGCTTGGGGAACTAGACCCGATGCTAAGGAGGCATTAATTAGATTAGTGATAGGGGATGAGATTGTAGGAGCTACCAACTTCAAGATATTAGGAGGGGCCGGGTCGAGCGGAGACCCACTCTTGAGTGAGGCTAAGATAGAAAGGAAAGATTCCTCGGTGAGTGGGGTGAATGAATCTAGGGAGTGGGGGAAGACAGGAGGTTCAGGATCGTAAAGCTTAGTGGGGTGGTCCTTGTCAGTGAGTGGGAGGGAGTTGAGGAAATTCTGGATTTTGATGGAGAAAAATCCAGCTAGCTCCTCACATCTACGACCGGACGTGTCAGAGACTGCTGGGGGATCAGGAGTTTTCAAGAGTTTCTTAGCAATCTGGAATATTTCTCTGGAGGGGTTCCGGGAGGCGCAGATTTTTTCATCATAGTAAGCCGCCTGGGCTGCTTTTAGTGCTGTTTTATAGTGGGAGATAGTTAGCCTATATTGTAATTTTTTTTCATTCGAAAAGTCTCTCCTCCATGCTCTTTCTGATCTTTTACATAGTTGCTTCAGTTTGCGGAGTTCAGGAGAGAACCAGGGGGATTTGTTGGGTCCCGTTTTTTTGAGAATGGTTTTCCTGGGGAGAACTATATCAAGCGAATTCTCAATCCAAGCAGAGAGCTTACTATTAGCTATTGAAGGATCGGGGTCATGAATGGGTGTGGTCAATTTCAGTTGACGGGTCCAGTCCTCAACACTCAATTTGGACCAGGGACGAATTTGGATACGTGATGCTAGAGATTGTGACCTCGAAATAGGAGGGTGCCATGAGAAGGGGACAAGGAAATGGTCTGACCACGGAAGGGGGATAGGGACATTCCCTTTTAATTCGGCTAGGCTAGAGAAGATAGGATCAAGGAGGTGGCCCTTGGCATGTGTTGCTTGGTTTACTTTTAAGTCTAGTTGATATGCTGCCAGGTCGTGGACCAGCTCATTAGCCACTTTGTCTAAAGGGTTATCAAAGTGGTAATTAAAATCTCCCAAAAGATTGAGATTAGGTGCGGTACTAGCAAGATTCACGACAGTTTCCAGCAGTGAGGTGCCGAATTGGCCTGGTCCTCCTGGAGGGCGATAAAGGAGAATGCCCATGAAGGTGAGTGATGGACCAAATTCAATGGAAAAGAGAATATTTTCGCAGTCTGAGAGAGGAGAGTCTAGAATGCGGCAAATTAAGTGTTCTTTATAGATAATTGCAATTCCGCCCCCCTTCCCACTGGTTCTGTCTAAACGTTGGATCAGGTAGCCAGGGGGGAGCGTTTGAACAATGTCTGGATCTGAACTAGGCGATAGCCAAGTCTCTGTGAGAAAGAGAGCATCTGGTTTAGTGTCTTGTAGAAGCATAGAGATTTCCATTGTGTGTTTAGGCAGGGATCTGCAGTTTAATAGCGCCATCTTGAACGCATTGCCTGCTAAGGGGAGAGGAGTGGTCATCGGGGTAAGTACGTAAGAGCAGTGTAGGCACTTATCTTGTGACTTCTCAAGAGAGAAGGTATGGGCACAAAGTGACTTATGTTCTAACTGCAAATGTATTAGTTCTTCCTTGGTGTATTGGATGGGGGCTGGGAGTGGGGGGTCAGGGGGACTGGCCCCTGGGCCCTGTCGTGCGCGGACGGGCGCAGACGGGCTTGCCTTAGGCGCGACTTCGGCGCGCCAGCGGCGCGCCCGCTGCGCGCGTCCGCTGTGCGTCGAGGCAGGCATGGGTTTTTAAGCAGCCGGTTTCGCCGCTAGACTGCTAACCGCCGCTGTGTGGGTTGACCCTGAACAGCACTTCCGGTCTGCGTTAGACTTCCCTCCACTCAACCGGAACAATACGTGGTGGACCAGGGAAGACGCAGATGACCGAGTGCAGGAAGCGGAGTGCAAAATGCAAGTATTTAAAAATAATTAATAGCAGCTCAGCGTGATGTCTTAAAACGAGTAAAATGCTGATATATTAAAAAAACCTGCAAGCGAACAGTGTTAGCGCTACAGAGCAGACCAAAAAAACAGCGTTTGATTTCCTGAAAGTGTGGTCGGAGCCCTTTGCCAGGCGCTCCTTCCACTAGACCAGAGCAACAAGACTAACTTCCTCTAGCGCGTCCGCTGCGCGTCGAGGCAGGCATGGGTTATAAGCAGCCGGTTTCGCCGCTAGACTGCTAACCGCCGCTGTGTGGGTTGACCCTGAACAGCACTTCCGGTCTGCGTTAGACTTCCCTCCACTCAACCGGAACAATCCGTGGTGGACCAGGGAAGACGCAGATGACCGAGTGCAGGAAGCGGAGTGCAAAATGCAAGTATTTAAAAATAATTAATAGCAGCTCAGCGTGATGTCTTAAAACGAGTAAAATGCTGATATATTAAAAAAAACCTGCAAGCGAACAGTGTTAGCGCTACAGAGCAGACCAAAAAAACTGCGTTTGATTTCCTGAGAGTGTGGTCGGAGCCCTTTGCCAGGCGCTCCTTCCACTAGACTAGAGCAACAAGACTAACTTCCTCTAGCGCGTCCGCTGCGCGTCGAGGCAGGCATGGGTTTTTAAGCAGCCGGTTTCGCCGCTAGACTGCTAACCGCCGCTGTGTGGGTTGACCCTGAACAGCACTTCCGGTCTGCGTTAGACTTCCCTCCACTCAACCGGAACAATCCGTGGTGGACCAGGGAAGACGCAGATGACCGAGTGCAGGAAAGGGAGTGCAAAATGCAAGTATTTAAAAATAATTAATAGCAGCTCAGCGTGATGTCTTAAAACGAGTAAAATGCTGATATATTAAAAAAAACCTGCAAGCGAACAGTGTTAGCGCTACAGAGCAGACCAAAAAAACAGCGTTTGATTTCCTGAAAGTGTGGTCGGAGCCCTTTGCCAGGCGCTCCTTCCACTAGACCAGAGCAACAAGACTAACTTCCTCTAGCGCGTCCGCTGCGCGTCGAGGCAGGCATGGGTTTTTAAGCAGCCGGTTTCGCCGCTAGACTGCTAACCGCCGCTGTGTGGGTTGACCCTGAACAGCACTTCCGGTCTGCGTTAGACTTCCCTCCACTCAACCGGAACAATCCGTGGTGGACCAGGGAAGACGCAGATGACCGAGTGCAGGAAGCGGAGTGCAAAATGCAAGTATTTAAAAATAATTAATAGCAGCTCAGCGTGATGTCTTAAAACGAGTAAAATGCTGATATATTAAAAAAAACCTGCAAGCGAACAGTGTTAGCGCTACAGAGCAGACCAAAAAAACAGCGTTTGATTTCCTGAAAGTGTGGTCGGAGCCCTTTGCCAGGCGCTCCTTCTACTAGACCAGAGCAACAAGACTAACTTCATGAGCTGCAAGAGGTCTTTGGATTGGTCAGGGGTGATTTTTTTAAATTTCTTCAGCTGTGAGACTTTTTTTTTAAAACATACGAAATGCAAAGGCAGTGGTAAGGATACACTTAATTGAGGCGATGAGGCGGAAGGATAGGTTTGGCTCAATTTACAATCTATTGATACAAGGCTTACCAGAATATGTAGCGCTGCCAAATTTTAAGTGGGAGGCTAGGTTTGGTGTGGAGGGGCTCTATATCCAGGAGTGATTGGATCTAGGGGTTGTATTACGTTACAACGCATTCCGTTGCAACGCATGCCTTTACAACGCATGCGTTACAACGCGAATGCCATTACCACGCATAACCTTTTCCACGAACATGCCTTTACCATGCATAACTAAACAACGAATTTCGTTGTAAAATCATGCATGATAAGGGCATATTCATGCTAAAGTTTATCTCAGACCCCTGTCCCAAATCCTATTACTGCTCCCTTGCGCCCACCCCCTCCAGCCCTCATATTTTTTTATTTTAAAATACCCCTCCCCTGTACCCCTACGCGACCCCCGCCCCCGGCCCCCAATCTTTCTAAAAAAATACCCCCGCCCTGAAACCTAAAAATGTTGCCATGCGCGATTCCCCCACCCCCAAACCCTTCTAACAAATACCCCTCCCCAGCCCTGAACACTAAAAATGGACCCCTGCATGACACAACCCCTAACTAAAATCCCCCTTACCTCTTCACGACGTCTCTCCAAGCTCTTCCGGAGTGCAGTGCACGTCGTAAGAGGAAGCGGAAGGGTCTTTCCGTTTCCACTAACGATGCCGATATCCTCCACATCTTTTACCAATAAATGTTTTGTGTCTGTCCAGGCGACGGAAAAAGGCAACATGCTCATGTTTAGAAGGGATCGTTTAAAAACGTAGCAGACGAAAAACACAGAGAATGCTGGTGAGCTACGTTTTATAATGTAATTTGTTCAGTTCGAAGTGAATGAAATCGCGCATGTTTTGACTGAAAGATTTGGTGCTGGTAGGCACGTTTACTCAGTATCCTGGACCACCATTCATTGGTTAAATGTCAGGGGTGCACTCGATATCCGTTGTATCCAAACGAGAGCTTTCTAGGAGGACTTCTAGATTGATTTGTACCTTCAACACACATACCTTTACTACGTATCTCGTTGTAAAGGTATGCGTGGTAAAGGCTATGCGTGGTAACCACGCATGCGTTGTAATGCATGCGTGGTTAAGGGTATGCGTGGAAACAGCTGCGTTGAAGTGGCTGTTTCCCGGATCTAGGCAGTAGAGTGCTGTTAACGGCCAGTTTGAAAAGCTAGCACTTCAAGACAATTTTCAATTTATATCATACCCCGGCAAAGGTAGCAAAGTGGGGCGGTAGGTTTGGTGACAAATGTAATAGGTGTGGCTCAGAACACGCTGAAATCATTCATATGTTTTTTTCATGCCCCAAACTAGATTTAATTTTGCAGGAGATTGGGAGTTTTATGAGGCTAATTATTGGTGGTCAGGTCTGAATCCCCCCTGCGCCTATGATTTTAGGTGTGATCGATAGCACGGAGGACAATGATGTTTTAAGGCGAGAAGCATATCTATTATTTGTTGCTATGGTGGTTGCTCGCCTATGTATTGCAACAGAATGGTTAAGTCCAGACCCCCCAATATTTTTAATGTAGAGGTCAAGATTGTTAGCAATTTACCATATGGAAATCTGCTTGTATAAATGTAAAGGGCACAAGAAACAGTGATGGGGGTCAGGATATGGGCCCGGTCACTATTTGGATGGAAGGGTTAGCAGGGCAGCTGTGATGGGGAGGCAACAAAGGTGGTGACTGATGTGCTGCCCTTGCCCTTATTTGCTGGCATCTGCTTTTTTATAACTGCCCTGGCTTGTATAATTTCTCCCATCGCTGTTGATATCTGGTTTTTGGTACTACATGGCATTTTTTTTTTTTATTGTGCTCCTTTTTTGGTTTACAAATTTCTTCATGCATTAGCACTTTATAAACCTATTGGTATTCATGGGGTGATGGAAATACTGCTTTTATGCAAAGACACGTGATGCTATGACCCTGCTTTAGAACAAGCACATGTACTTTTAGCTCTAGGTTAAGAACCTGCTTATTAGTATCTGGGATATTATGATTATCAATCTAAACTCTTTGTTGGAGCTATTCTTGATGATTATGATGGAGGAAGGGACTATTTTTGCTGCTGCTTATGAATTTTATACTGACAGCATGCACTATACTATTGTTTTTGTGTCTGCTGCTATAACTTTGTCGGACTGATCATGTATTTGCATCTTATGTATTTATTGGTATCGATGATGGGGTTGATTTCTTTATAGTAAAGCCAAGATCCTTCTGCATTATAGGTCCCAGGGCCTCTAGATTATGAAATCCTTTGGTTTTAGAATAATCACCTGCACTTTAGATTTAGAATGAGAACGTTTGGTTAGCACTGGGGGAAGTATGTTTCTTTAATGATCAATTATGTGCCTGACTTGGATCAGGGTGGTCAAGGTTAGAGGGGTTCACTTAAGTACTGTCTATTTTGATAATGTAGTTGATTTACTTTGTATCATCTATTGAAATGTCTGCTTTATATAATAATGAAATACATGGGCAAAATTTAAAAATATATATTTAAAAAAAAAAAAAAATTCAAACCGACCACAGACCCCTCAAATGGCTAATGCAGACAAGAGGAGAGAACCCCAAGTTGTTAAAGTGGTCCATTTCCCTACAAGGGATTGATTTCACAGTGGATGCAGATGGCCTTTTCAGCTTCTTCCAATTAGATGATGAGAGTCACCAGGAAAAAAGGTTAGTTGCTCATCATCTTTCATCTGGGAGGGGGCCATGTATGGAAATGCCTCTTTATATGGTCACCTCCAAGTTTTTTGACTGATGCTGCTGGTTTTTCCTCTCTGTGAGTGCTCTGAGGCCTGATAACCAGATCACAGTACCAGTGCCCTGACCCTAAAGTGTATATCGAATTGGCTATACCCAATTGGACATGCCTACCTTACCCATAAGCCCCTAGTAAATGGTAACCTGGTACCTGCGGCATGCAAGCTAAAAGGGTTCCCACGAACTTGCAGCACTGATTGTGCCACCCTGGGCGGCCCCCTGAGTAAAACAAGTCTGCCACTGCAGACTGGTAGAGCAGTTGTACACTGCTAGCCCAACTTTGCCATTGAAAGCAAACTTTACATGTCCTGACAGTAAAACACGCAAAATGACCGTTTTTACTGTGGAAAGACTCGGTCGTCCAATTGGCAAGCACAGGGTTACACACTGACCCCTCAGCTGTGCTAAATCCTGAACGGTGCAACCAAAGTGGGCACTCCCAGTTGTATCTCAAGTCGAAATTAATGTAACTTGTTGCAGTGTGCAACTTTAGCAGAGCTGCCACTTTGTCGCCTTTAAATCTCCTGTGCCTTCCCGGGAACACAAGGAGCCTGCTCCCCGAGACAGCTTTCTGCCCTGCTGGAGATATGTGCTAACGATGTTCAGGAAGGAGATCAAAGAGGGATTGCAGGCCAGGAAGGAGTCACCAGGAAGCCACTTGGGTGTTTGTCCCAAATGGCAGGCTTGAAAGGTGATGCCACCTTTGAAGGACAGATGTGTAGCACCAGGGGAGGGCTGCCCCATTGTTGAGGTAGACTGGCTGGCACGGGAGGCAGACAGGGGAAACCAATTGCCAAACCGGTTTCTCCAGGGGCGTGTAGCCATGAGGTAGCCACATCCCAGGGGTGTGCTAGTGAGATCTGTACACCAGGAGAGGTGTCTCGTCATCTTGGGAGTGAGCAGAATGGTGCATCCTGAGATAATCAGATGCCACACTCTACAGGAAGTGGTCACCAGGTGGGAGGGAAGCTGGTAGCCCATTGGCTACCAACTGCATCCTGCCCTTAGGGGCACTTTCTGAGCATAAAGGGGGCACCCCTGGCACCTAGACCTCAGATCTCGACTGACTTGGAAGAAGGACTGAAAAAGGCCTGCCCTGCTGCACTAAGAGATCATCAAAGACAGCCTGCACAGTCGAAGACTGAACCTGCTGCACCTGGTCACTAGTGAAGGAAGGGACTGTGCCTGCTGTGTTCTCCTCAAGAAGAAGTTGTCTCCGGAACCCAGTCAAGCCAAGAGAACTCCGAGGGCCAGCTGACTGGCCTCCTGTTTAAAGCACATGGACACAACAGCTGAAGAAGCCTGCTAGGGAACGTTGGTAGCCCAAAGTCTTCAAGCCACAGCTCTCAGGGCCAAGGTCTGACACACAGAGTTGCACCCGAGTTCGCTGACCCCCAGAGTGCTGTCAGAGAGTTGCTGTGACCCTCAGAAGGAAAATTATCGACCGAGAAAAGATTGTCCAGTGACACAACAACGGGCGACTGGTAGTACAGTGGCAACTGGACTTCAGCCAGACCAGAGAGGACTTTGTGGGATGTCAACCCTGCAACTAGGAACCCCTCACCATCTTCGAGAAATCTCTGCAGGAAGACCCCTGTTAGTTCTGTCAGCCCTAGGGTGGTCTTCCTCCAAACGTTTTGCCTTCCTCCTTCCCTTTTTGTTGATCTGTTTTTGTTGGCCTTAGGACTCTGGGCACTTTACCACTGCTAATCAGTGCTAAAGAGCATGTGCTCACTCCCCTAAAAGCATGGTAATATTGATGTATCCACTATTGGCACATTTAATTTACTTATAAGTCCCTAGTAATGTGCAATATATGTGCCCAGGGCCTGTAAATTAAATGCTTCTAGTAGGCTTGCAGCACTGACGGTGCCACCCACTTAAGTTGCCCGTTAAACATGCCTTAGGCCTGCCACTGCAGAGCTTGTATGTGCAGTTTCTCTGCCATGTCGACTTGGCATTTAAAACCTCTTGCCAAGCATAAACCCCTTTAATTTCACATAAGTCACCCCTAAGGCAGGCCCTAGGTAGCCATTAGGGCAGGGTGCTGTGTAAGTAAAAGGCAGGACATATACTTTTTAGTTTTACATGTCCTGGTAGAGAAAAACTCCCAAATTCGTTTTTCACTACTGTGGGACCTACCCCTCTCATTGGTTAACATTGGGGATTTCTTAACACATTTATTGAGTGTAATTCCTGATTGAGAAGGATTGGAACTGTCATGTTTGGTACCTATGGACTTGTAATAATAAATCATCTTTAACGGTAAAGTCGGTATTATGATTACAACTTTAAAAATGCCACTTTTAGAAAGTTCACATTTTTCTGCTCTTAAGCCCTGTGTGCCTGCTGCCTGTCTCCAATACACACCTGGGTTAGGTGACAGCTGGACTTTGTGCATTCCCTCTAGACAGTCACACAAAAAGGAAGCTTAGTTGTGCCTGATAGGTTATTCAGATCCTGATGGGCCATTAACATCCTGATAGCTCATCCTCAGCAAAATGGGAGGGATCAGCTGACGCACCTGAATGGGCTGTGCCTGTTCCCACACAAAGAGCTGCTTACTTCCCTGTAGTGACCCTGGAGCCATGGTAAGACAGGGAAGACCTTTGTGCACTTCAAAGCCCCTCTTTGAAGTCATCCCACTTCAAAGGCACCACGGGGTATATGAACAGGACTTCTGACACTACCAAATCAGTACACTTCTGGACCTGTGGATACTCTGCCAGGAAGAAGGACTGCTGTGCTACTGAAGGGTGGCAACTCTGAAGAACTGCTTTTCTGCTGTGCTGACCTCCCTGCTGCCTCCTGTCCTCTCTGCCTGGGTGAGAAGGACTGGACCTACACCACTTGAACCCAGAGTGACTCCAAGGGCTTGTCTGCTTGCCTCCTGTTCCAAAGTCTCACTAAAATCAAAGACGTCACTCTATTTCACCAACCAGCACCTGGACTCTGCCATCTGTGAGTCTTACCCTGTCAAGTGGTGCCAATACAGTCCTGGTCCCTTGGAAGTGGGTTTTCCTGTACTGCAGCACGAAAATCCATGCATCGTCCACTTTGTGCCAGTCGGAACCGACGCATTCCCTTCGACGCCGATGCATCACCGCTTCGAGGAAATCAGAGCACTGGCAGCGTGAGTCAATGACGATGCATCGCCTGACTCACAAGGGGTTTGACAACGATGCATCTACCAACTGTGCGACTCGGAACCGACGCATCGCCTACAATCCTAAGAATCGCAGCGGGCCCTGTGTGGTTCCTGTATCTGACCCGCTCTCCATCACGGTCAGCCTGACTTTTCAGATTTGACCCGGTCCAGCGCAACCAGATAGGCCCGGTTGGTGCTTTAAGTTTCTAAGCACTATATTTTAAAATATTATTTTAAAATTCATAACTCCGGTTCTACTTATTGGATTTTTGTCATTTTGGTCACAGTTTTACTGTTTTAAGTGTTGCACAAATAGTTTACACATTGCCTCTTGAGTTAAGCCTGACTGCTCTGTGCCAAGCTACCAGAGGGTGAGCACAGGTTAATTTAGGGTGTGTTTCTGACTTGCCCTGGCTAGGATTGTAGTCCCTACTTGGACAGGGTGCATACCTCTGCCAACTAGAGATCCAATTTCTAACAACCCCCATTGACTGCGTCGAATCCACAGCATCCTTAGAGCATCTTCAGCATCCTTCATCCCTTGCTTCAGGACTACTCCATAGGAATCCATTGCAAAGCGGATAAAGTGCCTTGAACTGTTTAAGGACTGCTTCTCCTGTGAATGTATCTGTTCTTGAGGACCTTGCTGGTCCCCCTGACTAGCTCCCTGTCATGGTTGGTCGCCCCAAGTACCTTTAACTGACTGCATTGACACTTACTAAGTTTTCTTTGAAAAGTTTCTAAGTGTCCAATTCGTTCACTTTGCCAATGCTTGTTTGCGGTTGAGTGAAATCACACTGATTTCATATTGCTTGTAAAATCTTTATCTCCAGAACCCTCCAGTGGATCTATTTCATTCTGGTGTCTAAATTCTTATACAAATACAGTCTATTTTTAGAAACTGGTGTTGGATTTCTTGAGCATTGCATCGATTTCTTCAATTGTTTTGGTGCTGTTGAAATGGTTAACGCTTGTTCCTCTGCGTACGCCTTGCTGCTCTGTGCAATAGCTACACAGGGTTGAGCTGAGGGTTTTACAGACGAAACCTACTGGACCTAAAGGGGTTGGTAAGTGTATTACACGGTGGGGTCGCACAACCACATTGTATAATACACCCCATTTCCTCACAGGTAGCACTTAGCACCATGCTCTGGAAACACACCCATTAGGGTCTAGTCAAGTCTGTTTTGAAGTAGTCTTCTTTAAGTTTGAAGGGAGCTCCAGCTTATTTTTATAATCCCTGACAGGTGGGTAGCAGCAGACTGACAATCAAGTTCAGTGCATTCTTTAAGTTTGCAAATCCAACCAAACAGTATCCTTCCTCAAAGGAGCATATAGATGGGCACCCCTTGGTGTACTCCAAGAATACACAGTAGTGCCCACTGCCTACATGCAGCAGCAAAACACAACCTCCAGGAGCCAGAGCTGGCAGAAAACCGAGGATATTCCCTTCAGACAGAGGAGAGGAAGAAAAAGAATTAGCAATGGGCTATGATTGTTTTTCCGTATGGTTAGAATCTATCCTCAATCTTGCAGTCACAATTTCCACAAATATGAAGCTGTTCTTGATCATCTAAGAATCACAACAGCTGCACCACTTGCAATCATGAACCACCCTCTGTGTACACAAGTCCAGAAGATTGAGATCAACTTTGCAAAACCTATGCACATAATGTCCATAGACACTTTCACTCATTAAAAATAAAAATAAACACCAAAGGGCCCACCTCTGTCCCAGGACAAGGCATATAAGAGGGTAGTTCTCTAGGCATCTCTCATCGGCCAGGGACAGTGCAGGCAGGGTTGGGAAAGGCTACACTACCTAGACCACAGAGAGGGTAGACCAATGTAAGCCCATCCCACCTGTGATCATAAAATGTTCCCAAAAGTAAAATAGAGGAAATCAGTATGGAACAAGGGTGAAAATGACAGGTATATTACAGCTAAACAGCCATGAAATAACTCTCCAAACTGAGGAGTGAATACCATTGGACCATGCAAGAGTACGTGTGCATAGAATGTACTCATGTACCATTATTATCCTATGTGCTATTTCTATAATACTCTCAAATATAGGAAAAAAACTCATGGCCCAATCCACACCATATTTTGTGCACCGACCTGACTTGGGTGTGGGGAGGGTGTTTTCTGCAAATGTAAACAAGAGACCATGATTCATAGAATCAGGGCAGGATCTGCAGACTTTTATGTCTGCAAATGTAAATTACTACTACAATCCTCTTTATTTGGAGTATTTACTGCATTACTAAGTTTAGGGTTAGATATAGGATTATTGATATTCTCAGAGAAGAGGCCGAAGGCAGCAATTGAGAATGTGCTGAACACCCTCAAAGGTATGATTACTGTGTGGCTGTCCATAATCACTGCTAAGGAGCTTTCAGGCTCAATTTGTACACTTAGCTCTATTGACCGTATGGAATGAAGAAAAGTGCCAGTTGTCTGTGAAAAAGATCCAAACAGTCCTAAGTGGCCAGGAGCTGAAGGGGGAAAGGGATTTATCCGCATAAAAAAGGGAAAAGTAGATAAGCATTGCCAATGTCAATTATTCTGGATTGTGTATATGATAAGATGCTTGCAAGCTTAAGTAATACTTCCCGTAACACAGGGGATATTCCACTGTTGTTGCCCATGCTACACCTGTGGTGTATGTTTTGAAGTTGGGTGCCAACTTTTTCACCACACTGAAATCAATCATAAGCAGAATGTGTGTAGTGCAGGCAGCGGGTACCGGATTTACACACACACACACACACACGCACACACACACACGCTATAAGCTTCCCTCTCACAGAAACATCAAGGGCCACATGGGCACCAAGAGTCCAAGCATCCCTTGCACAAACAGAACAGCACCACATAGGCATAAGCAGTGCAGGATTCTGTTACAGAAATACAACATGTAACACAAAACCTTGCAGCTGTACCCGAAGAGGCAGCACAAACAGGGAACATTTACAACACTGACCATTTAAAGCAAGACGAAGTATCGGGGTTGGTCTAATTTAGTTCTACTGGCCACGTTAGAAAACCCTTTTTGTGGGGTGTGCTTTATTTTTCCAATAAAGTGCATTGCGAAAATCTGAATTTCATAACGGTGGAATGGAACTACAGCAAAAGCAAGAATCTTCACCCGAAACATTCCTTAACACTATCCTACAGAGGTACAGACATTCAAGGACATTTTCTTCAAAGAAACTGAAAAAGTTACAACATTGTGGCAAAAAAGACATCTGATAATGACGAAGACACCTACAAAAATCAGAATAGGCTGGAAAGCATGACCCACAGAAAACGTGATCGAGCTCAAAAACGTAAATATATAAAAACTAGGCGCGCATACAAAGAGCAGTGCCGCTGCCAACTGAATATAGGCTCCTGGGGGAGAGGGCTTCTAAACTGGAACCGCTCGTGGACCACAGATATCCGAATTTCACACTCCTTCAAAACAATAGAATGATCCTAATGTGCATGTGTTTATTTAGAATTTATAATAATGCAACCACTATTGACAGAATTTAATCATGTGAGTTTATTCCAAGGGATAGTTTCTCAAACAACCCTGGTAAAGGGGTGCCTTGCAATGCACCAGCTATCCACAAGAAAGTACCTAGAGGCAGTGCTTTTCATATGTCTAGTGTTATCGGAAAAAGTTATCCCTTTATGGGCCAAAGCTTATCAAATATTAACCAATAAGCATTGGCAATGCCAATGGGTCTGGCTTTGAAGGAATCTTGCATGGTAAAGTGGTAATATGTATTTGTGTGGAAGCAAAGAACTGTAGAATAACATTGGTGTAGGTTAAAAGGTCAGGTAACAGTTGAACGGCCAAGCCAGACTTAAAAGTCCATGTAAGTTTAACGGCTGCCCTCATCCCATCTGTGCTGCTGCCAGAGAAAAATGGCATAAATTATTTAGTTATCTCAGACACATTTTTTAGCTTAACAATGTACCTCTAAAAATTCAAGCTCAGGCAGCTGGATGAATAAACAAAATGATCCACCTATGCGGAGGGCAAGTACTTTTTTGTGGAAGCCCACAACTGCCCAATCAAAACAGGAGTACATGTTTTGATTGGGCAGTTGTGTGCCATAGCCATCTTCTTGGTGATTCTCGTATAACTGTCTGGCGATAGCTGCGCTGTCTAGCCAGACCATAAAAAGTAGCCTAATACTGAAACGACCAATTAGCAGAAGCAGAACTTTCAAATAAGAGTTTAGAGTGTACTATAATGGTTATCACTGGCCTTAATAGTTGGGTACAAACGCAATGTTAGCATATCTAAAGACTGTGCCTTTAAGAACGGTCCAGGCCTCTGGATAGCATGGGCAGTGACATCACATGTCAGAGAGCAAATGCATCTATCTGTGTGGCAGTAGGTAGCAGGCTGGTAAGCACACTGAAACGTGTCAGTCTGAGTTTATTCTCTAGCCAGTCTTTAACAGTGAAAGAAGTACATCTAGTGCTGGGCACGCAACCCCTGCCCATCAAAGTAAATGCCAGAGATCTAATTTGCCATTGGATTTGCCTGACTCTCGGATGCCAAGCTCGCGCAGTCCTATTTTATTTTTTGTGTTCTTGTAGTCCCACTTTTATAAAGGAAAAAAATAACTATGGATAGGAGAATCGCAAAAATATACCCTGGAGTGGATAGGGAATTCATCGACAATGGGTTGATGCGAAAGCACAGATGCAAGGGCATATGGCCCATTCCCACAATATCCAAACGTAAATGCTTAGTTTACTAGTTTAGAGACAACCCTGTAGGACCACAAGCCCCAAAATCCAAAGACAAAAACAGCAGCCACTCACACAAACCAAGGGAAAACAACATGAGATCCTCAATCTGTGTGACTGATCAACCACAACTTGGATTACCAGCGACAGCTCTACCATCTTTGAACGACAACCACTTACCTGGCAGTGCAGAAAAACGGGCATCAGACAAGCCAGGCACAGACCAATGGGGGCTGGTCACTGGCCAGCGAGAGCTGCAGCAAGTCAGCAAACACGTGTTGGAGCATTTAGGAGAACATGGCTGAGAGTACAGCAATTGCAAGTATGAATGTAGTTGGCACTACTGACAATAGTGCCCATGTCAGTCCTGAGCTCTCAACTTGCTCTGTTTCAGACTTTTGTCAGTAGGTGTTATCTTCCCATTTATAAATGAAGAAATATAAATATCAGAACGCAAAGAAAGAATTATCACGTGTGATATGGGACAGCTTAAGCGTGCCAAAGAATTCCTGCACATCTGTAGTAGGGAATCCGCTGGTCTGAAGGAAGGCTCAGAGCTCCCTCATTTTCTAGAGCTTCTGAGCCTTACCGTAGATGTTGGGCTGCTCTGTGCCTAGACCGGCTGGCTATGCTACTTTGCATCAAGGGGGTGTTCCTCGGGTGGTAAATGGGCGTTCCATGCAACCACCCATGGGTTTTGATGCAAATCCCAAACTACTAACAGTTGTAGACCGGGTCAAAACTGTACATCTCCTTGAGGCAGGCATAATGAAATGGAAATATTTTAATTTCTCCAATCTTTTCAAACTTTGTGTGTGTCCTGAATTGTACAGCACACACACAACACGGCAAAAGTGTTAAAGCATAGGTTTGTGCCAGAAGGGTCCCCTTACAGTACAAAACCTTTGATAACTATGATTGCCTTTGCTGGGGCACTGTCGCTTTATGTTGTATTTTGACAAAACTTCTAATAAAAGATTATGAGCAAAATAAAACTTTGATTTATAAAATGACCACACCCTTGCATCATGGTGCAAAGGTGTGTACGCTGGCGCATTGCAGCCCAAAGTGCAACAAACACTGGAGGAGAGAAACAATGTGCCATATCTTAGGAGAAATGGCATTGTTTTTCACTCTCCCTTTGACGAGGCAGTGCCACACTTCAGTTTCTGTGCTGCATTGTGTCACATTTTAGTAACTTTCCCCTTAAATCTGTGTATCCCAGATCTGGATTGGGACCCTCAGCTTGCTCTTTAAAAAGATAATTTAACCCTGATTTTGGGCTGCTTTTTCCAATCAGATAAAACTTGGTTGTCCCTGGGAATACGCATGCCCCCCCCCCCCCTTTATGATGTAAGTGGAAGAGAAGGCATGCCTCTGTTGTTTGCAAGGCAGGTGAAAATGCAGATTGCAGACGAGGCTGATATTACTTGTCCGTGTTTTGGGAAACTGTGATGTTTTACCCAGACAGAGAAAACAATGACACCCCATTTCATCATCCTCTTGTGATCAAGAGTCAGATCAGAGGTTTTCTACACACAGGCGTTCCACAGGCAGAGCCTTCATATCGGCGACCCCTTCATCCTCTGAGGACACAATGCACACCTCTCTATTGACAGAAAAGGAATACAGTAGCGCGCTATGAAGGAATATATTTAGTTAATTTACAAACATGTCAGCTATTGATACAGGCCCGGTTCCAGGAATTTTCATCTGGATGGACCAAGGGTACATTCGGGTGGGCCCCATTTTTGTCAATTCTGGAGGTAGCCTACAAGCCCAAGATTATATCATATCTTCTTCCAAACAGGCATTCAACGCATTCAGAGAGTTATTTGGGAATCAGAGCTGATGTCTACACTCAACAGCCACAACCCTTATAATTTCCAGCAGGCCAGGCTTCAACAGAAGCACCTGGATTCCAAGCAGATTCTAATAGCAGTCCAAGGCTACGGAGGTCCCTGTTCCCACACCTAAGCCTTGACATTTCGCACTAGGAAGACTGGCTACCTAACACCTTGCAACTTGCCCAACACCTATTTTTTTTGCATACTGTGAACTTGGTGACTGTTTATTTTCATGTCATTCTTTTGCGGTGTGCTTTCATTGATATAAAAGTTTAAAAATCAGCAACACATTTGGAACAAAAAAAGCAGTAGGGTTGACAAATAAAAGCAGTTTTCATGCTTCATGTAAAAACATTAATTTAACAGGTAACCTTCTGGCGCCATATTACAGAGGAGGGCCACAGATGCTTGTGCAGCCTCTTCTGTACACTGAATACTGAAGCACTGCCACACATGTATAGCCAGTGCTATATTCAGAAGATATTCCCTCATTTGCATGGGTCCTGACCCCACGCAAATGATGGAATCGTTTAGCCTATTAGCCCATCCATATTATGGATGTGGGCGCAGAGGCACACAGAGACACAACATGGGAAACAAAAGCAATCATCCAGACTTACAGAATACTCCAGTCATGTTTGGGTTTTGTACCAGTGTGAACTGAATGCTTCATAAAGTGCATTTGCTTCTCTCGGGTCATGTCATGCCATGTTATGTTGGTTTATAAAGTGCACTCTCACCCAGGAGGGTACCCTGGCGCTGAGCAGGTGTGAGATTAGCTAAGCCTAGGGCCTAATGTAGTTATTCAAAAAGCCAGGTCTTCAGCTTCTTGTGGAATTCAATAAATGAAGAGGAGGCTCAGATGTGTAACGGCAAGTCATTTCATGTGTTAGGAGCGATGTAGGAGAAGGCTCAACCGCCAGATCTGGTTTTCCATATGCATGGGTTGTGAGCAAGTAGGAGTCTTGCCAAGCTGAGGTGTCTGGAAGGTTTGTGAAAGTAGATGATATTGTTGAGGTATGCTGGGCCAGAGCGCCTTTAAAGTTTGGGTGAGGAGTTTGAAATGGGCTCGTTTGGGATGGGTAGCCAGTGTAACTCCTTGAGGTGATGTGTGAGTGTCATGGGAGGATGGGAATGATTCCGGCTGCCGAGTTCTAGATGTTCTGCAGCCTCCTGATGAGATGCTTGTTTATCCAAGCATAGAAGGTGTTCTTGTTAGTTATCTAGGTTGCTGGTGGCAAAAGCGTGGGTGATGATTTTCCGCATGTTTACTGGGAGCCATTTGGAAATCTTCCTCAACATCTTCATTATGTGGAAGCATAAGGCACTGATGGTGTGACTTGGGCTGTGATATTGAGTTTGCGGTCAAGGATGAGCCTAAGGTTCTTGGCTAGATCTATTTAGTTTTGAGGTAAGTCTAGATAATTAGGATTAATGCCGCCGTGTGTATATCATCCCACAGTGCAAAACCCATGGTTGCCCTTTATTGAAATGAATTTTGATCAGTCCCAGTGCGAGTAGATGTGGTTAGACAAAGAGTATCACCAGGGCCACTAAATTTATGTGGTGGGGAGGACCAAGTTATGCAGCAGAGTTGACCAATTATGCAGCAAGAAAAGGAAAAATTATGTGGTGAAATGCGGCGACATTTTGTGATAGTATTACTTCATTATTTTGTTATTTGTTTACACTAGTTAACACTGTCTGGGCCTAGGTTGCATCTCATTAATTCAATTTTAACATGCAAGTATAGCAATAAGCAACTGAAAGGTGAACAGTCAACCTTTACAAAGGGTCTTCTACTACAACATGTATTCCAGCATTTTTTTTAGTAACTTTTGATCCCTTTGAGCTAGGAAGATTTTTTCTAAATCTGCATATTATGCAGCAGATGAAAGATTATGTGGCAAATGCGGCAAATCCATAATTTTGCAGAAAACACCACAACTATAAAATTGCATAATTCTAGTGGCGTTGACTATAACCTGAGAATGTGCAATGTACTGTAACAAGATATCAGAATATGAAATGCTCACATTTGCAACTCTGCCATACCAATGAGAACAAATTCAGACCAACACAGTATCTTACTTGAGATAACACCGTTATTTACTTCACCTCAGCTTCTGTAAGAAAACAGACAGACATACTTAGCGCCCGATTCAAAAGGTAAACTGAAACTTTTGTGTAAGTTTACAATTTTTTGGGTATTCATAAACTACAAGTTTAATTTTACAAATAGTAATTTTATGACTGTGGAGACTCCGCACTTGTGGTAGATACTCCGCACACAAAAAGTTAGGCCTATTTTATCTTTTTATGTGCGGAGCTCTCAGACCCTGACTGCGGCATCTCTTGGGTTGGAAAATTAACATAAAAAGGAGAGACAAATTGATAGCAATTTAGTGGCTGATTTGTACAAAGGGAAAACATAAGACCTGGATAAACTGCAGCTTCCCCATTTAAACTGTGATCTTGGGCAAATATTTTATTTCATCAAACTCTTTTTTCTTCATATTTGTTCGTGAAAGCATGTTCAAATACATGAATCAGAAAACCAATTATACAAAAACCTATTGTGTTTGATTTCATAGACTAAAGTTGCTCTATAATAATCTGGGCCTCATACAGGGTCCAGAGGCAAGGGGGTGTGGCTAACCGCCAAGCATGGCGAACACACTTTAAGCGACCTCCACGCCCGGGCCAACGAATCCTGATATATCCTGTGGAGCTGGGGCTAATCCAATGTCTAAACAGGCGCTAAACGGCAGCGGAATGGCCGAAGGGTGGGCTGGCCGCCTCCGATGCCGGATGGTGTTCCCTCTCCGCGATTGAAGCTGCGGATACATCAGAGACCCCCCTGTGCATGGGTGGGGGCTGCGGCGACATGACGCCCGGGGCCAGCGGCTCTGTGTAGTGGCGACCACCCCGAGCTGTGATACCCCCTGGCCTGAAGCAGTGAAACACTGACGCCTTCCCCCCCTCACCTGGTGAGCACTCAGTGGACCCTGTAGGCGGTGAGTGCGGGGGCGGGGGACGGCGAAGCACTGGCGGCCTGGTCGGGTCCCGGATTGAAAGAGAAGCGGAGGCCGGGGCCGACTGGGCTTGCCGGAACGAACGTGCTTGTTTGAGCGTCGGGGTGGAGGCGCCGGATGGGGCCTATGTGTGCGGTTGGCCCTCGCGGCTGATGACCTGGTGCTGGGCCGCAGGATCGCCGCGGCAGCAAGACGCGGTGTGGAGCTGTGGAGACCTCTCCCCCCCCTGCTTCCAGGTCGTCCCCCCTCCGTGATTAAGACAGCGGATGCTTGGGGGCCCCTCCAGTGCTCGAGCAGGGACTGCGACAGCGAGATGTCTGGGGCCTGCGGCCCTCAATGAGGACAATTGGGCTGGCCTGTTGCTCCCCCCCTGCCTGTAGGGGCAGAATACTGGAGCCCCCCCTCACCTGGTGCACTCGGAGGACTCCTACAGATACAAGCGGTGAGTGCGGAGGCGGGGGACTGCGGCGTGCTGGTGGCCTGGTTGGGACCCGGCTCGGGGGAGAAGCGGAGGCCGAGGTCCGACTAGGCCCGCTGGAGTGTGCGCGGCTGCTGGAAGACCTGGGCCCTGCGGGACGCACCTTGGTAACTGCATGAGTAGTAAATGGCCCCCAACGTGCGGAAGCTTGTCTGCTGAATCTGCGGCCTGTTGCTCTCCCCCCCTCCTTTGGTAAACGCCAGCACGAATATATGGACCCTGGGGGTGCAGCTGGGATCTTGTAGGAACTGTGGAGTTTGGCTGGGTCACCCTGATTACAGCGGAAACAGGAGTCGGGGGACCCCCGTCGTGAGGAGGACAATCACTGGACCAATGGCCCCAAAAACCTGGTGCCAGCTTCCCCCCCCCCCCGGTGCACAATAAGAACGGGGAGGCAGCGTGGGCCTTGGGACGTGGCCAGAGCCCCCTCCTGCACTGGAACGTGTGGGGCACACCCACCTGTAATGCTATAATAGAACTGAGGCCAGCGCAGGGAACGGATCACCTGCTGAGCTCCTGCCCCGGGTTACAGCGCCGTCCCCACTCCCTCAGACATATACGGGAGACGGTGGAGCACTGAGGGGACCCTGAGACGTGGCCCGATCCTGGGAGTGGCCAAGAATAGCACTCTGCCTGGGGCCAGTATGGCAGGGGGGTGTTGCTGACAAAGTGAGGCTCACTCTCGAGATGTGTGAGGAGGACTGGGGCATTTGAAACAGACCGGACGCTGCGCCAGGAAGGCTCTGTGGCTCTGACCTCCACCTAGTGCTACCACGCTGGCCCAGATCCCTGCCATCGAGCTGTAGGGGGGAAGCCGGGCGATCTGCCCTCACATTACGCTAGGGGTTCACTGCTGCGAGCCGAGAGCAGCACCGACTTTCTAATCTGTACTGGGCCGGCAGTAGACAAGACACACGGGCCCATAGACTGCCTATCCCGGCCTGTGTGAAAGGATCCTGCCTCGCGACAGCAACGTCACCAGTCCTGGGGGGTCATACTTACCCTCGGGAATACTATATTGCATCCCAACACTGCACTAAACACCACCACAAAATGGGGCTCCGCAAAGGCAAAATTCCTGAGGCAACTGCCACGAGCTCGCACCAGCTAGAAGACACTGATACCCAGCAACCCTTATCGAATTGTATCCCGCCAGCGAACATGGAATCAACCCTGGACAAACTAGACCTAATCCTTCAAGAGGTGAGAGACTCACGCACATCTATTGAGCAGCAAATCGGCTCCCTCACGACGGGCTTCACCCTCCTAAAGGCGGACCATGCCAAACTGGCCTCAACCGTAGAGGACAACAAATTAACATTGACAGAGTTGGTACCGCAGCACAAAGAGCATGCAGCGCAGCTCACACAACTGCAACGACAAATGGTAGACCTTCAGGATAGAGTCGATGAGGCAGAAGGCAGGAATCGTCGAAACAATGTCCGCGTCATCAGTATGCCAGAATGCAGCGAGGGCCCCAATGCCGCCAAGTTCATGGAGCAATGGTTTAGAGATCATGTAACCCCAGAGGGTCTCTCAGACTTAATCTGTGTAGAGGGCACACAGAATCCCCTCGGGCCGGCGGACGGCAGGGGCCCGACCTCGCCCCATGATTGCCCGAATACTAAATTTCAGGGATCGGGACATGCTGCTCCAGAGGGCATGGGAACGGTCCCCAATCCAATACGAGAACCAAAGAATATCGTTATACCCAGACTACACAATGCTCGTGCAAAGCAAGAGGTCCTCATACCAGGCTACCAAAAAGAAGCTCAAAACTCTGGATCTTAAATATGCCTTGTTATTTCCAGCCCGACAGAAGATCATGCACGATCAAAAAGCAACTTCTTTAACATTCTGGAGGAAGCTGACAAATGGCTGGAGGTAATGTTCCCTCCGATGGCATCTGGGCCTTCCTCACAAAGCATGCCTCAAAGCCCGAACACTGCGAAAACTCGACAACCACGTCGCTATCAACTTGCTCGTAACTCCCAGGCTAGGAACCCCACTCTGGAGCAAGCCTTGAAGGGTCGGGAAGAGGCGATTGCAGCAGCAAACACACTCAGAGATTCTCACCCCCAATCAACATCAGAATCCTCGGAGGAGAATACTGTTCATTCTGACTCGGAGAATAGTATAGCCTTGTTTCGTACTGTGACTCCTCAGACGGCAGATTATTTTTTAGGGTAATATGTTTTTGAGCGGGAGGGCCTGAATGGAACAGTCCGGACAATCTACGAAGGTAACCTGTAAGGTAACAGCCGATAGCGGCGCACACATCCTTTCCCAGCTCCGATATGCACACGTTGTTAATTGTATTTGGACTGGGTGCTATGGGCTCTGTACCCGCTTATATCACCATGCAGGGCATAGGAAGCACCCCCCAGCGTGCAAAAGCAACTTGTAACTTGTTCACTGTTTACACTGTTGTGATCCTAGTTTGGACAAGTGCAGTTTTAGCGCTGGACCTAGTATTCCATGTTTACTCAAGGGTGTTTAAGGGAACTGGCTCACTCCACAAACCAAGAATCCTACCATCGGCCCGGAAACCCCGGACTACCGCGCAAAGCGCTTATAAACACACAATCACATGTTAGGTACCTATAATATAATTACCTGGAACGTATGGGGACTTGGTTCCATATACAAACGTCATAGAATACATGCGCAGCTAAATAGGCGCAGGGCTCAGGTGGTGTTTTTACAAGAGTCCCACCATACCGACTCGGAGGTCATTAAGTTGCGCAAAAAATGGAAAGGCCAATTCTTTTCCACATCATATTCCGCATTTGCTAGGGGGGCGACAATATGGGTCAGGAATGGAGTCCCATTTGTGGCATTAGAGATACGCGCGGCTCCGCAGGGCCGATACACACTGGTGCGGGGTACGCTGGACGGCATGCATGTGGTGCTGGGTAGCCTCTATGCCCCCAACTTTGAACAGGACAAATTTCTTGCCGGCCTCAATGCGGTGTTGGTGGACTGGGCGGCTTATCCGTGGATATTAGGCGGTGATTACAATGCGGTTATGGACACTGCTATGGACCGCTCGCATCCACCCATTCCGGGAGCGGGCTCCATCAAGCAAGCAGAGGCATTGTGCAGGTGGTCGGAGGGATGGGCAGTGGGAGATGTCTGTCATCTTAAAAACCCCAACAGTAGAGAATACTCGTTCTTCTCCCCGACGCACCAACTCCACACAAGAATAGACAGGATACTCTGCTCCATTCCCCTCGCTACGCAAGTAACACACACTACCTACCTGGGGAAGACTTTCTCCGATCACAACCCACTAGAGCTCACTCTCAAGTGGGGCAGGATCCCCACCCAGGTCCCCACTTGGAGACGGTGGCCTCAGATGTTGGAGGACTCCGTCTTCCGGAACACATTAGCGGTAGGCATCGCAAATTACTTTGCAGAAAACGCAGATTCCGCCACTACGCGACATATAGAATGGGATGCTTTTAAAACTGTCATACAGGGTATAGCCATCAGCACCACTGCAGGGGCGCGGCAGGAGATACACAACCTCAAAGCGGTCGAGAACACCATGAACACACTAGAACAAGAAGCGGCAAGGGATCCCACCAGGACAGAGGCGTTACAAGAGGCGCGTATTAAACATGTTGAGTTGCTAGAAAGCCTCAGATTGATGGATTATAAATCATACACTCAGATAAAACATACAGAGGCTGACAAGTCTGGTGCACTACTGGCTCGTATCATACGTGATGCACCCCCTACTGCTCCAATATACGAAATAGCCACACCAGGAGGGGACACAGTACACACCCAGCAGGAAATAAATGAAGCATTTTACAAATACTATGAAACACTCTATCAAGCCCCAGCGCAACAGGTGGACGAATCTATAGACGCCTTTCTGGGCGACCTACCCTTTCCCCAACTAGACAATACTGCCAGGGATGATTTGTCAGGCCCCATTACAAGAGCTGAAATTAGAGAGGCCATTCGGGCATTACCACGTAACAAGGCCCCAGGCTCAGATGGCCTACCCATAGAATTCTTTGACACCTTCTCGGACGTTCTGATTCCCCACTTAGAGCAGCTGTACCAATCTGCGCTGGACGTAGGGACCCTCCCTTCTACCACAATGAAAGCCTTAGTAGTGTCAATTCCTAAGCCGGGCCGCTCTGCCACAGATATTTCAGGGTACCGCCTCCTCTCCATGCTTGCCACAGAATATAAATACTGGCACTCTGCTTACTCCCATACCTGCACAAACTAATTCACACAGATCAATGCGGGTTCGTGCCAGCGCGCAGCACGTCACTAAACATCAGAAGGTTATATCACGTCATGGGGTCCATCTCAGCAGACACTCAGAATGCAGGCTGCATCACACTGGACTTAAGACAGGCCTTTGATACCCTTCAATGGGACTATATGGTCAAATTGCTGGGGAAATTCGGCATACCACCGGAGTACATGAAATGGGTACAATTACTGTACACGGCACTCACATCGCGGACCCGCACAGGGAATCACATCTCACGCACATACCCAGTAGGTAGGGGCACTCGCCAAGGATGCCCACTGTCACCCTTGCTATTTGTGCTCGTGCTAGAACCCCAGGCCATTAAGCTGCGGGCAGAGGCAGAACAAATGGGTATTAGGCTGGGCAGCACCACGCATGTGATATCAGCGTATGCAGACGATATAATCATATATGCCAAGGATTTGTCCAATGATCTAGGGCTGACACCGGGTATCTTCAGACAATTTGAACTGGTCTCGTGCCTGGCTATAAACGAGGCTAAATCTCATGCTTTCTTCTTTCACCCTGGCGTACGCCCAGATAGGCTGAAGTTTGGACAGCTCTCTTTAACCGTAGCACAGCATACGTTCAAATATCTAGGCATCAATATTTATAGAGACCCGCAGGATCTAATAGAGGGCAACCTGACCAGAGCGATTAGGGTGCTCCGTTCCCAAACGGCCGCTATCTGTAATGGGTCGGGTGGCGATATCCAAGATGGTGGTTCTCCCACGAGTATTATATTTTTTCACGAACCTCCACGTGATAATTCCTACTCCCATATTTAAGGCACTTGAAACGCTATTATCTGACTTGATCTGGGGGACTGGCCGTCGGCAGGTGGGTCTAGCCAAACTGCAATTGGAGACAGACAAAGGGGGATTGGGTGCAGCTGACCTCCGCGCATACTGCTATGCAAGCCAACTACAGTGGCTATCGTACTGGCTGGCAGACGTAACCTGCACGAATTGGGATACACGGCCTAGGACATCAACCATGGGGTCCTACACACCCTCCTGCTGCCTCGCTCCAAGACCCCCCCAGGATGCCCCGACGCTGCTGCGCAAAGCACTTGCGTACTGGAGGAAAGCGCTGCAATACATGTGCCAGCGTACCCCATATTCAAACAACACACCATTACTAGGTATTCCTACACCCACAGATTTAATTACAAAACCTAACACCCTCAGCTGGTCTGAGGGCAGAGTCACTACAGTGGGGGCACTCTTCAATGCCGGAGCTCTCATGGATCATGAGAACTTTGCTAGGGAAAATGGTGTGGAAGCCTAAATGAAATAATAGCAATTAGCACATATGATAGAGAAAATTTATTATAGAAGACAAGATAACACAAATACGTGCAGCACGGAGACAGTCAGCATAGCCGCTGAGTGTCCAGCAAGGAGGATTCTTCCAAAGCTATTTATTGGTGAAAACCACAAGAGGAAAATAGTCACTATTCATGCACATATGTTCAGTAAAAGTACAGGATTAAGACACTTCTTAAGAAATTAAGCAAAGGGGCGGCTCCTGCCCATCAGTAGCCTCACCAGGTTACACAAGTATATAACACTAGGCCAATCAGAAGAAGCCAACACTGCGTGATACCTGCCTGGTCTGAGGTGCTGTGACTTGTTGCTACCCACGTGATCTTTGTTCGTGACATTTTGGGACTGTCTAAGCTAATGCAATGTACCAGTAATGGTGATTTCTACAGAAGTGACTTTGCAACATTTGGTCTAGTGAAGTGCACGTAGATTGTGCTATTGCCACATATTGTGTGCCCAAGCTCTTGTGGCTAAGCTAGCATCATGTACTGTCTGAATGTGGTTTTTGAGCAAGCCTTGTGTTACAAAAGTAGTTTTAGTTTGAGCCATGGAAAAGTACAAGCATTTGTCTGGTGATTTTATGTCAACTTTGCGAGGGCCTGAAAAGAAAGACATTTGGTATCAACCCAAAAAGATGGTTTCCACAATGGGATCTCGGGCAACCTATACATGACACATGCAGCAATACTTGCTTACATTAAGAGACAATGGGCCCCTGCCAGAGAAGAACCTCTGACGCACAAACTGGTACAAGCAATCTATCTAATGGGTGAAGGGCGCCATCTTAAAAAATGGCTCTATAGAGGTATTAGGGCGCACGCTGGGATTTCACTTACTGACTTACGTAACAGATGGTCCGTGGACCTTGAAAAGGAACTGACTGACAGGGAATGGACCGCCCTGTTAGAATATCCTAAAAAGGTGTCACGAACGCCAAGTTTAAATTCATCCAGCATATGATCCTCCACAGGGCTTACCTCACTCTACATTGTTTACAGCGTATGTTCCCGAACACACAACACCACTGCCCCAGGTGCAGGGTGGAGGATGCTGACATCCTGCACATGCTGTGGTCCTGCCCTGTGCTAACTGAGTTCTGGACAGGCGTCGTACAGAGCATGAAAACGGTGACAGGCATTCCCATAGGGGAAACAGTTGGAAGCTGCATACTCGGGATGCATCGGCGCCCAAAGTCGCAAAAGGTGCATTTACACTTCATCGACCTAGCACTTCTTATTGCAAAGCGTGCAATAAATATGTGGTGGAAATCGGCAAAGGCCCCAGCAGTTTATGTGTGGCATGGAGGAGTGGTGCGCTGGGGTAGTGCAGACAGCGCTGCTATTAGACAGGAAGAGGCCCGAGGTCTGCGCAAAATCTTGATATCGATGGACTGGGACTTGATACTGGAAGCATTTAAAGCCTAGAACCTGCGCCTGTCCCTGTAGTAAGCGATACATAGAGAAACGCTTGCAAAATGGTCCCCGACCACCTGAATCTGACCCAAGAATAGCCCAACGCGCAGTGCCACTACAAGCAATATACATGTCAATCACGCCAATATGGACAAAAGAGGGAATCAGGGCAAAACTTGCCAATACTGATACTAGCCGGAGTACAGCCAGTAGAGGGGGGTGGGGGATAGGAAGTTTAGGAGTTATTTTAAATGCACTTGCAAGAGTATCTCGTTATTACCTTGTTTTCACCCAAGTAAGGCTACTGTAATGTATAATGCACGAAATGGTACGAATTGCTTGCAAATGGTTCAATGCGGATGTTTATACATGACATTATGCATGGTATACTATTACAATCGTGTATACAAAGTACCTAACACTATGTATGACTTGAGAAACCCAGAAAACCAATAAAGTGTGTTTTAAAAAAAAATACAGGGTCCAGAGGCAACTGTCTTGCCTGTTGCTTCACTAATGACACTGTCACCTGGGTGGTCGGGGGCAGGAAGGACTGTAAGCTCATGTTTAAAAACTATCACTTTTAATAAATACTTCTCTGTGCAGCGCTATATTGTGACATATTAATGTCAAAGCTTTCATGTGTTATAAACACACTTTTTTGAGTTTTGAAGAGACTATCATATTTTACTTGTTGTTTGTTGCATATTTTACATCGCGAACATTTTCAGGGCTCGGCTTGTGCATGGGCTCTAAGAGACAAGCTAGAGTCTTAACTGGGCTCACCCTGTTAATTTGTTGGCTCGCCCACCTCTACCCCCAAAACACATCGCTCAATTTCAGTTTTAAAGACAGTGAAAAAACATTACAACGTTCCAATGTTGAGATGGAGGAAGCACTTAACAGGTGCCTTCTCCATGGCCTCTTCTGCCGTGACTGGGTGGACCAAAGGTCACATTTGGGTGTGCCTGGCACAGCCGGCCCCCCTGCTAGAACCGGGCCTGTTAACTGATACCTATCACGTGAGTCACTCGAATGCAATGCACCTGTGCATGTTGGACAATTGAAGCCAGAAACGCTGCCCTGGTGTCATGCAGGAATTTATCATAACTCAACAAGTGAAAGAAATGTTGAATAAAGTGCCCCTCTTTCCAGCAGTGAAGCATTTAGAAGAACCGAGGGGTTCTTACCATACGGCGCGAGTTGTCCAGAGTCCACGCCTGGAGAAAGATGCTAGAAAGAGGCCCGGAGCAGCGTTACTTATTTAAAGCAAAATAAGCGCAGCTTCTACGGTTAGTAACTCCTTAACCTGGCGTGTCCAGTGTTTCTCCGCCGCCTGCCTTCCTCCGGGTGCTTCTCGGGGTGTGGGCGTCCTTATCCGTTTCTATTAGCATGGTAAACATAAGTAAAACGTTGTGTGCAAAATTTTAAAATGACTTCCATATTTATATATGGGACTTGATGAGACACCACGGGCAGAAAGTCATATTTGCACTGGCAGGGCGGGTGCGGCCCAGAAGCTAAAATAAATAGCGTTTAATCTTTTTGGTGTTGTGCAGTCCCTATAAACCTATATAGGATCTGCGCGTTTAGACAACATACACTGTAGAATTGGTGTCCAGACTGATTCTAGACACCCCCACCGGGTATGCTAGCCTGTATACCAGCTACCAGTGTCACTAGAAACCCCTCCTACCAAAGAGAGAATAGTTCTTGGCAGCTATTGAACATGACAACTCTGTCCCATCAGGGATCGTGGAAACAGTACAATACTTTTCGCTCAGTCACTCGTGCTCACTTTGTCTCAGAGAGATACACAGAATAAACAGTGGGGACGTTTTTCAATAAGCATTTATTGAACCAGCGTCATTCTAGTGTAAAATTGGTGTGCTAAAACAACCATTAGACAGAAACAGATATAAATGACTAGTAGCACCAACAGAGTAAAAGGATGGTAGATTTCTACCATTGTGCTAAAACAATGAATACAGGCAAGTATATAAAATACATGACAGTACTAAAAGCGTACTCCTACGATGCGACCCTAACTAGATGTACCTAAGAGTACCTAGCATGTATGTAGGTGTAAAGCCAAGAATCCCTCTAGGATAAAGTCAACCCCATTACCTGAAGTGAGAGACTGTGGGACCCCATCTTGGTCTCGAGATGGACACCCCGCGAGGGATGTTAGACCACTAGGAGCTGGAGTGTCTGCGTGCAGGAACCTCAGCGTCTCGCGTCAGTGTGTCAGCATGGAAGTCCTTTTCTCCTCTGCCTACCCCAGCAAGATATGGTGTTTATATACCCAAAGTGTTACCCTCAGGGGTTCTACCTTGCTGTGTCTTGTCGGACTTAGGATGACGGAAGGAATGACCCTTATACATAGTTATTATGCAGGAGATGGTAGTCCTGCTGAGTTTCCAAGAATCCTCATGTATAATGGATGAGGCTAGTTTTCAGGGAAAACCCTACGTCCTGTAAGCAGTACCGTAACTAGGTAAAAGGTCAGCCCCAAGAACCATTATGTAGTGTAATGTAGGGGAGAATATAGGTGAAAGGTTAGGTGACTACCTGAACCTATATTGGGGTACCTATATGAAACATAACACCCACTCCTCATCCAACTGGACGACATACTCAAATCCTAACGTATTCGTAGGCGTTTACTAAAATATGTTCGTATATATAGTTCGAACACCTATGAGTGACTGAAAGACATGCAGCTCAGCAAAAGTGTCTATTGTTTAAAATTCCAAATTTGGTTGTTTTTGAAAAAGCCGAATTTTTCCCAGCACACGATGAGCCAAATGTTTATGTGTCCTGGCTGGGAGACGCAACATCACTGTTGCCTCCAATCGCAGACGACGGTCCCTGTAACAACTCGCAGATCAGGTCAATGGAGCACAGATGTTCCTCTGTATTCTACACAGCCGCCGCTGGGGATGCCTGTGTGACAACCAAGGCCTGAGTACTTGTTGAGGAGCTGGTATCCATTCTGACAGGAGCTGAAGCATTCTGTGGTGGCTCTAAGAATGCAGACATCAACATTGGAATAAGCCGAGGACACAGCAGAACATGGGCCGTTATCGGATCCAGTAAAGTATCAACGTCCGGTGGCGCAACTGATGGAAGTGTTGGACAGAGAGCCAACACGCATTCTTGTCCGCTGAACAGGCATCGGAGGACAGGCAGAACACAGTCGATCCAGACTGGTCTAAATGACTGGAACCAATACTCGCTCAGTTCGCGAAGGCGAGGTGTGCCCAGATGAAGTACCATGCGATCACGGTATCGGCGCTCCAGGTGCGTTTTTTCCATCTCCTTGGTGACTGGGACGTCCATTGCGCAGAAGAAAAATTACAATCAGGATTCCTGCTATTAGGTGTACTATACCCGTCGTATCAGACATGGTAAAGATACGTTGTACCATTTCTGTGAAATGGAAAGGGCAGTTTGTTCGTACTAGTGCCAGTATCTCAGCTGAGGACCTTGCGACCTGAAGATCATAAGTCTCTCAGGCGGAAGTTAAGGGCACGGTTTTCGGTAAAAGCATGGCTTTCATTCGACTCAGAGTATCAAACCGTATAAAGGAAACATTCAACGAAGGCCATAACGGCACCTCCCTGACTGTATGGGTCGGTGGAAACAATACTTGCATACAGCAAGTAACCCTGGAGCTTACAGTGACAAGATATGCGATGTCCGGGAGCATCCCACAACAACCTTGATCATTCAGCATCAAGTAACTCCCATTTGAAAGTAACTTGAACACCGGATTAATCACAGCAGCTGGGGACCCTTTCAAGTGACAGGATAAATTAGCAACTGAACCATTACAGGCCCCGTGAAGCATGATATCCTGGCATATGAGAGATCCACTTAAAGCGTTCTCACAGTTTGTACCACTTAGAAACACTTCCATGCCCCACTCCTGCATCGAAATCTGTATGGCAATTCCCAAGATTCCTTGATGAATTCACTACCCATCGCTTCATATCTGCCCGCCTGTTGGTATTCTAGGCAATACTGAAACTGGAAAGTTGGTACCGGTAATGTTATATGGCCATGGATTAACCATTCTGTGGATGGTGACTCTGCCACAGTAAAAGGTAATTGGTCCAGTTTTTCAATACGCAGCATTGTATATTTTGCTCCCCTTTGTGCCATTGTTATCTGCTTCTTAGTTAGATTGTATGCAGAAAATAGGGACGTACTGCTGATAAATCACCAAGGCACATAGCCAGCGCGCAATGATTGTACCGTCCAGCTTAATAACATAATAGAACGTAGTTGAAATTGTCCGTGTTGTAGTATGGACAAATCCTGTTCTAGTACATCTATAGCAGAAGATACAATGTTGCCCAGTGACTAAATCCTGGATGTTAATGTAGTCATACTATTGTCAACCACAGCTAACGCCTTTTCTAGGTTAATTCTATCTATTTCACGGAGTTTCATTATAGACAGCGTATAAGAAACGTTTCTGACGTGGCTTTCAGGGACCTAATAGAAAATCCCTTAGAACCACCTCATCTGTGAGTAAGGATAAGTGCTGTTTCACCTGGGACAGTGTCGAGGTTATTTAGCCAATCGAGGCACAACTTCTCAACACTGTATGATGTCACTACCCCCGGATGTTCTCTTTGTACATAGCGTTGGTCCGGCCTATGGATACTAAACCCTTGGGTTGTACCCTTGAATCTTGATTGACATCTGTTTGTGTCTGTGGGCCAAACTAACCATCCCTTCCAACTGGAGTCTGATGATTTGTACTGTATGATGTCATCTATTGTATCCCCTCCATGTGATGTTAAATTCAAGTGTGAAGGTGTGGGAATCCGAGGTGTGTTCAAATCCTTGTTCTTGGCTAGTCCAAGACAGGAAGTCTGTTGAACAGTTTCATTCAGAAATATTATCTGCTGTGGAGTGAGGCACACTCGAAATAGTGCTTCTGTTCCCTGGACTTGCCATTCCTTTGAACCCCAGAATGATTTTATGTCTATAGTGTCCTTCCAAAAGTCGAAACCCTGTTCAGACAGTTGGGCAATAAAGGATGCAGAATAAATCTGTTTGGTGTTAGTTAGCATACTTTTCTGTACAGTTGTAGGTGCAACCTTATAGTAATATGACGTCGGGTCTGAAGTGTTAAACCCTGAAAAATAAGAAACTTTCTGTGCAAACGTTTTCGAACTACCTTTTGGTGGTGTCGGGCAATGTTCCCATTGGTAGTATGTGAAAACATTACGTGGGATACTGGATTTGTGTAAGAAGTGATGACCATAATGATGGTAACAGTACATAGTGTTATAGTTTGATGTGTCTTCTAACATTTCAATGCTTGAAAATGCAGCGGATTGTTCTAAATCAGAGAACATGTTATTTACAGTTTCAAAATCCTAATCGTCAGAAAATGTACTGGAGGTAATGATATCATTTATAGAAATTTTAAATAAATGTGGTATTTTCAAAAGTTCAGTGGGACCAAATACATCATAATCAACCTAGTCCCAAACTATACCATCAGGAATCGGAACAGCTGTAATGTTCACGAAAGACAGGTCTCTGTTCACGATGAGAAGATGTATGAGGTTTCAGGACCAAGTTCACATTAGATAATGCAGATCATTCTGGAAGATAGTTTCCATTCATGAGTAAGCAAAAGACAGCCACTAGGCCAATCCAGAACATAAAAAACAGTATTCCAGTTATTATGTAGAGCTGGAGCCAAGGTGATACTCGGCAAGTCTTTTTCAGAAAAGTGTAGAAATCACGAATTTGTTGCTTACGGGAAACTGGAGCTGGCGTTGTTTCAGGTTCACTGGGATCCAGAGAGAAGGTATCAAAATTGATGAAGTAGCCAGATGCAGTTCAATCTATCTTTGGTAGCTCAGCAGGTTTTGTTGAACTGGCAGACGTCTCTTGTAGAGGCAATTGATGTAGACATCGGTGTTAGGCTGAATTGATATTTGTCTTTCATTTGTGTTTTGAAGTTCTGTTTCAAGAGGAACGAGTTCGATTTCATTGTTGGAAATTCCATCATTGTGTATTGGCGACTCTTCAAATGTTATGAGTCGTTCTGTCTGAACTTCCTGTATGGTAGGGAGAGGAGAGCGTCGGCTACCCAGGAGCCCACGAGGCCTACTATTCAGTATCGGCCACATATTGTGGTTTGATCAGATCAATGGAGACAAATCTCTTTTCTTTTTTGCCGGCAAGAGGCGGAAGAAGTACTGTTCTTGTTCCTTCGACTGCCAGGGCAGGTACAGGCTTTCTGTATGATGGCCCAAATTCTTTCTTGTCCTCAATCTTTTCTCTGACCAGATCCACAATTTTTGGGATCCAGGCAGGTCTTGCAGTGACTAATTTGACTTCCCCAGTGACGTTGCGTGTTACTTGCACGTTGCTTCGTAGTGCCCGGAATTCATTGAGATCCTGTAAAACAGCCAAACGTTTATTGATGTCAAATGGTTTTTCATTCGCCACTGTGCTTTCAAAATCGAGATCAGGTACCCACATTCTCGTCCCAAATAGGACCTCGTAAGGAGTGACACCTCCTAGGGAACTTCTTGGCATATTATTGAGTACCCTCTGGACCCCGTATAAGTGATTGACCTAACTACCACCCGAACCTAATACTCTCGCTGTTAAAAATTGCTTTAAGTCCCCGTTTTTCCTCTCCACAACCAAATTTCCCTCTGGATGGTACGGAGAGGAGTACTGCAATGCAACACCCAAACTTCCCATGGCTTCCTTGTAAGCCCTAGAGCTAAACGTGGGGCCGCGGTCAGAATGTAATGTGCCAACTGCGTATGTCCCTATAAAGGCTCGCAAATCTTTTATAGCAGTTTGAGTGTCAGCCGAGTGCTGAGGCCATACCCATAGGAATCTAGAGCATGAATCCACTGCCACCAAGATATACTTGTAAGCCCCGTCTGATTGTAACGGGCCGCAGTGGTACAAATAGACACAAACGAGTGGTCTGTCTGATATAAGTAATGGTGTCTGCACTGGACGTGCTACGTGGAACCCTTCATCTGCTGACAGATGTCGCAATTTAGGACAAAATTCTTTGTCTGTTTAGTTAAACCAGGCCACCAATAGCGTTGTTGCAGTAAAGAAACCGTTGCAGTAATCCCTGCGCGTGCAGAACGTAGACTCTCATGTGCAGCTAGAATTAAACCTAATCTGCGATCCATGTTTGGTATTACTCTACCCCCCACTCCTGGAATTTGAGCATACAGAATGTTGTTTGCATCTAACTTGTAGGAGTATGTCAGTGGAAAAGGCTGGGCTGTTTTTGCGTAAAGCAATGACAGCTACCATTATCTGTCGTCTATTCTCGTTTTTGAACGAGTGATTGGAGCTACGGCAGCAGTT